>PVJH01017348.1:0-48172 GCA_004026705.1 Nesogale talazaci | reverse complement strand
GATCCAAAGAAAGGGGATTCATAACCACCATGTATTTGACACTACAATTCTTCCCTGGCATTAATTTGGCAGGTTTTGATATGAAAGGCAAGGATCTGCCCTTGTAAGAAATTATACAGGAAAATTTCCCCTAGCCATGATTCCCATGCTTAATGTGAACAGAGCTCCATCAAGAAGAAATCACTCTCTACAAAGAACATCTAATGGATTGCTGCAGGCAGTTGTAATATACTTACAAAAGTTGCTCATCTCAATAGTACCTCACATTGTTTGTCATTTGAAGAATTATTGATACTATCAATATAATTGTCTTGTATCCAAGGGGATGATTGACATTATTTTTCTTTTTTTTTCCTATTTTTTGTGGGAATGCTTGGGTTTTTTGTGAGGGTTTTTTTTTGTTGCTGTTCTTGTTGGTTTTTGTTTTTGTCATAATATGGTCACCAAAAGACACCAGAGTCATTCATAACCCAAGAACCAGCAATGGATTCTGAGCCCCCACATAATTCTAGCCTCAATCTGAAAAAGTTCTTATAATATGACCCTGCTCAATACTCACCTTCACAAGGAGATCACTGAAGAAAAGGGTACTACAGCAAAGTGTGGCGAATTAAGTTGATGGTGCCCAGCTATCATTTGGAATAGTGTCTGAGGTCTTAAAAGCTTTGCTATCAGAGATTATTGTAAGCTGGATTATGGTGGATCGAACCGTGGTATAATATGATTCTTGGTCATATGACCTCCCTCTTGACCCAACCAGAATTTGGTCTAGGTTCAACTATTTCTCGCTTGTTTCATGATAGAAATTTCTGCTCTGCTTTTTAAATATCGATAGTTGTCTTTTCTTTCTTACTCTTAATACATATATTTATATTATTATTATTGGTTTCTTCTTTGTGTGTTTGTTTTAAGATCATTTTTTGGGGGGCACTTGCAGCTCTTATAATAATCCATGTATCAATTGTATCAAGCATATTTGTACACATGTTGCCATCATTTTCTAAACATTTACTCTCTATTTGAGCCCTTGGTATTGGCTCCTTTTTCCCCTCGCTTCCCCCTCTCCTACCGAAATAAATTATTGTTATTTTTCATATCTTACACCAAGCACTATATCCTTTCTCTCACATTTCTGTTGTTTGTCACCCTGGGAGTGGGGTGGGATTATGTGCCAATCATTGTGATTGGTTTCCCCTTCCTTCCCTCCTCCCCCAACTTCCCCCTACTCTCCTGGTAGTGCTAATCCCATTTCTGTTCCTGAGGGTTTTATCTGACCTGGATTTGTTTTGTTTTTGATTTTTGACTGCTTCGGTTGGGTTTCCCAGTTTATGAAGCACAGAATGAGTGGATACATAGAGATAATAACTGATTCAATGGTTTATTGGGATATGGGGAAGGGAGGTTATTGAGAAGCAATCAATGAATGAAGGAGTGGGGAGGGTACGTTATAATTGGTTGCTATATTACAACTATTTTAAAATGCGATTTAATTATATAAGTATATGATATGTGAATATTATATCCAGAAAATTGAAGAAGAAGAAGAAGAAGAAGAAGAAGAAGAAGAAGAAGAAGAAATCAAACTTGACCTATGGTTGCCATGGGTGAACAAGGAATAGTTTTCGCTTACAGAGCCCTTGTGGTGTAATCATTAATCATTGACCTGCTAACTGGAAGGTCAGTGGTTCAAGCCTACTAGGTGCCCCAAGAGAAAAAGATAAGGCAGTCTACCTCCAAGGAGTAATTTTGGCTTAGGGTGCAGAAATTTATGTTAATAGTGGTAAGATCTGCCTGGAAAAGGGTATCAATAATAGTTGAATTTCCAAAAGTATATAATCAGTGGCACTGAATTATACATGTAAAGCTTGTTGAATTGAAGAATGTTTTGCTGTGTATATTTTGCCACGATTGAAAAACATAATTACACAAATAACAATGAGTACAAGGAAAAAGAAAATGGTCTAAAATTAATTGTGGTAAAGATTGCACAACACTTTTGGGTATGACTGTACTATTGAATTTTAAGATATGTGGATGAAAATGCCAATAAAACTGTAAAAAAGAAAAAAAAACTGTGGGCATTAGTCTTGGAGAATCTTGCTGTCCCAATCCATCAGGTCTGGATTTAAAGTATATATATTTGAAGTTTTGTTCTACATTTTTATCTGGTCAGAATGTAGTGGGAGAGGTAGCTGGACATTGTCTACTCTTTGTAGTTTCAGAGTCCAGGAGGCTATGGTTCATGTAGGCACTTAGTCCTGTAGCCCGGCTCATCCTCTCAGTCTAGGTTATTCAAAAAGTAAGACCCACCCATTACTGTCTATAGGAAACAAAAGCCGTCTTGCTGATGCTGTTTAAGTACTTGGCTGCTAACTAAAAGGTTGTCAATTCACACTTACCAGAGGCTCCATAGGAGCCACACAGCATTCTGCTCTTGTAATGATTATAGCAGAGGAAACCCTATGGGTCAGTTCTAGTCTGTCACATCGATCCCCATCAAATTGACTTCATAGAATCTAATTAACAATGTAAGAAACATGCTCTAATAATAAAAGTTTGCAGCTGGATTGTAAGTAAATAGAGGAGAAACATGTATTTACCATACTGTGCAATAAAGAATTTGGCCATTCCTAGAGTATATGGCAGAAAGATGGGACTTCCTGTTTGCCTAAAGAGTTGCAGTTTGGAAACTCACAGGGGCAGCTTCTACCCTGTCCTAAAGCGCCACTGTGTGTCAGCATCCATTTGATGGCAATGAGTTTGCAGCTTTGTCTTGTTTTTGTTTCATAGTATTTTAGAGCAATACTTTTAGAAAAACCATGTACGGCCTTTGAAATATTTTTTAGAGAAAGCATGTATGGCCTTTGACTTCGGCTTCTCTGTTCGCTTAGCTTTTGTGAGTTTCTGAAATTATAACTTTTCACAGGAGTAGAAAGGCCCATTTCTGTCTCTCAAGTAGGGGCTGTTGATTTCCAACTGTTGACCTCGGGATTAGCAGCCTAATACTTGACCACTGTGATGCCACTACTCTTTCAGCAATTGATAGAATGGGTCATGTATATACATAAATTAGACTGAGTAAAACTATTATACACCTTGATATAATGGGATAGAACACTCAAAAAGGACAAACTGCTCTCTTTTTGAAATGCACTAACGTACACCCACTTTCAGGGATATAGAACAAATCTGTACAACAAATCATGTTGGTGTTGTTGTTGTTGTTGTTGGGTGCTATAGAATGAGTTCTGGCTAACTATTAGTTAACCTGTGTACAACAAAACAAAACACCACCTGGTCCTGTCTCATCTTCACAATTGTTCTTAAGGTGGAGCCACTGTAAATACAGTTTGTCTAGGCCCTTCGTCCTTTTCGCTGTCCCTTTATTTTACCAAGCATGATGTCCTTCTCCAGGGACTGGTCTATCCTAGCAACATGCTCAAAATACCTGAAAGAAGTCTCTACATCTTTGCCTCTACAGAACATTGTGTCTGCACTTCTTTCAATAGCTCGCTCTCTGAAGTGCGGTGAGACTGGTAAAGACTGATGAGATCATTATGGTTTATTGTGCCAACCTAGCCGATAAACACATGTAGGATCAATTGAAGAGAGACAAAGGGCTCGGTGAACCTCACTTTCGAGTTCTTGGGTCTCTTGCTTTCTGATGGTTGGACCAGGGTGAAGCTGCCTTAGTCAGTTCCTTGGTTCAGCTGGCAAGGCTCACTTCCTGCAAGACATCTCTAAGGAGAAGCCACATGGACCAACAGCCCTCGGTGCTGGAGTAGCCATGTGGAACCCCCTGCCAGTGCTGAGATGCTCAAACATTCCCTGTTTCAGCTTTCCTCCTGCTGTCAGGGGGGAAGACTTTGTGGATTGGTGTCAGACATATGGGTTAATGTTGGACTTGTGGACTTGGGCAGCACAGGATTGGGATGTTTTCTTGATGTGCACTTACCCTTTATATAAAACTCATACATAAGAGTTTCAAAAAATAAAAATAATTAAAAAAGAGTTTGTGTGGATTTGTTTCTCTAATGTGCCTAAACGAACACAACTGAGAACAGAGGTATCCAGAGACATGGCACGGAGACCTTGAGACAGAACAAGAAGAGGAGCACCAAAACTAAGCCACAAAGAGACAGAACAGACTGGCTTCCTGGTGCAGAGGTCAAGGGAATACATGCTGAGAGGCTGAGTACCAGAGAGAGACTTGATTGCTGGCTAAGAAAAGGTGTTGCCGTGAACTGTGTCCTTCTTGTTTACGGATCCAGATTTATGATAACCAATTAACTCCTCTAATAAACTCCCTTAATTGTGAGTATTGTTTGTGAGTCTTGTATGGCCATTGCAACAAATCATCAAGAGTGGCATAGAGTGGCATGGCAGGAATGGTTAATTTCAGAATAAAGATTAATGGGAGGCATGTAAGAAAATGGATTCATGGCAACAGGGTAAGCCAGAGACAGTGGGGTGTGGTCTCCATGTTGTTGCTGTAATATTAATCAAGGGAAGTGGACACAGAGCTTAGAAAACGAAATCCACACCTTATGGTCCACTGGCTTTTCACAAAAATGCCAATGAAGGAAGACATAGATATCACCTTTACTACCTATACTCTAAAAATCAGTACATTTGAAACTGAATACATAACTGAAAGTAATATCCTAAACTAGAAAATACCTAGGCCAATATACTTGTGACTTTGAGGTAGTCAAGTATTTCTTAGGTTAAAGCAGATCAGTATAGATAGATCATAAAGGAAAGAAAATTGACAA
The DNA here is from genome assembly GCA_004026705.1 of Nesogale talazaci. Lineage (NCBI taxonomy): Eukaryota > Metazoa > Chordata > Mammalia > Afrosoricida > Tenrecidae > Nesogale > Nesogale talazaci. The sequence goes on along the minus strand of PVJH01017348.1, from coordinate 43,397 downwards.
ATCAGAACTTAACTAAATTAAGAACACTTCCTTTCTGGAAACGATCTCTACGAAACAAAAAAGACAAGTGATAAAATAGAAAAATATACGTGCAATATTTATATCTAATATATGGACTTATATCAAGACTATATAAATAACTCCTAAAGCTTATTAAGAGCACAATCTGGTAAAATATTCCAAAAGACTTTAAAAAAAACATGTAATAATAAAGATGTACCAATGAGCAAGGAATACATAAAACATCATTACTCACTTGGGAAATGGAAACTCAAACCACAGTTAGCTATCACTGCTCGCCCACTCATGCAATAACACATACTATGAAAGAATGTACTCCAACAAGTTTGATAACATAGAAGTAAAGGACAAATACCTATAAATACACTATCTATCCAAATTAATGCAGACAGATATAGAGAACTTATAGACCCAAGAAATGTAACGAATACCAATGGACTCTAAAGAAGCAACACTCTATTTGCAGACATTATGTTTTGTTTTGCTTTTTATTAAATACTTTTGTTGGGGCTCTTACATCTTTTATCACAATCCATATATTCATCCATTGTGTCAAGCAATTTGTACATATGCTGCCATCATCACTTCCAAAGCATTCTCTTCCCACTTGAGCTCCTGATATCAGCTACCCATTTCTTCCCCCTTCCTCCCTTGCCCACCTGCGCTGACAAAACCTTTATAAGTTATGAATTATTATTTTCATATCTTACATCATCCTCTGTCACTCCTCACCCAATTCTCCATTGTTTGTTCCCCTGAGAGGGGGTTCTAATTGATCCTTGTTATCAATTCCCCCTATCTCCTCCCACCCTCCCCTAATCCTCCTGATATCTTTACTTTCCTTGTTAGCCTGAGGGGATTATCTATCCTGGATTCCCTGTGTTGAAGGCTCTTATCTGTAGAAGTGTGCAAGTTCTGGTTTTATCTGATTTGTAGGATAGACCTTAAGCCATGATATTGGAGGAAGGAAGCACCAAAGAACTAGAGGAACATTGTGTATTTCATTGGTGCTATACTGCACCCTGGCTGGCATCTCTTCCCTGTGACCCCTCTATGACGGGATGTCCAATTATCTACAGAGGGGCACTGGGTTTCCACTCCATGCCCCCACCCTGATTCATAGTGGGTATAATTTTGTTCTGAGTCTTAGATGCCTGATACCTGATCCCATCGACACCACATGATCACATAAGCTGGTATGCTTCTTCCATGTGAGCTTGGTTGCTTATCAGCTAGATGGCCACTTTTTTATCTTCAAGTCTTTAAAACCCCAGATGCTATATCTTTTGATAGCTGGGCAACATCAGCTTTCTTCAAAACATTTGCTTATGCATCCATTTTGTCTTCAGTGATAGTTATCGAGAAGGTAAGCATCACAGAATTCAGGATTATGAGAATAAAATGTTCTTGTGTTGAGGCTCAATGTCCATCTGTAGCCCTAATTCTTAATATATAAATATGAGTGCATAATCCTAGTCCCCTCTTGCTGCATATAAATATATATATGTATATATGTATATGTACATGCCTGTATTTAGACCTCTGTAAATGTCCTTTGCCTCCTGGTTCTTGCCTCTAGTTCTTTTTACTTTCCTTTTGTCCCACCTTCATGTTTGGCCTTCATTCAGGTTTAGTAATTCCTCACTACTACATTGTCCTTGATTAAGCCCCACAAGGCACCTTATGTCCTTCTCTCCATTGATTTTAGTTTACTTGTTGTTCCCTTGTCCCTGGGTTGGTTCCCCCAACCTTTCTTTATCCCACCTCGCCTTTTCCCATGTCCTCCAGCAACAAGTGATCCCATTCTTTTCACTGCAAAATAACCAAAACAAATAGAAAGCCATTGACAAAAATGAAAAAGCCTATAAATAGTTCAATGTCTGTTTATTGGCTTTTATCAGTGTTTTCCAGTCGATGGAGTGCCATACTCTGCCTCCATTGTCTATTTTTGGTATTTCCTGAGGAGTTCATCACTTTGCTTCCCTTGCAGCTCTGTGGCATGCTCTTAACATTTTACCATGATGAGGTCAGATTGGGCACAATCCCCACACTGTGTCTCCAGGGTCATCCCCTGCAATGCTATGGTTTACTGAGGGACATCATGTCTCATGGTGAGGCCCTATACATTGTCTGCTCAAAGCAGTAATATCATCCTCAGGGCTTAGTGGGCCAGGCTATCTTCCCCTACCTTTCCATTCATTTTCTTTCTCCCATGTGCCCTTCTGCCCAAGCTGTTGCCCCAGTGTTGTCCTCTGAAGTGCATTCTTCAGGGTGGCGGAGGTTCCACATTTTGGGGATCAGGGCAGCCCCGTAGACCTCTCTATTGGTTCCCAGATGACATTACAGTTTTATATACAAAGAACCCCAAGGATTTCACAGCAAGTTTCCTAGTTAGGCTCAGACCCATGGACTTAAGTTAGACTTGGTTGGAATGCTTCCTTGATATAAAATTACTTCTTGATATCAAAATCATTCTTACCATATATGGGTGTCATTACTTTTGTTTCTCTAGTTAGTGTAGCCTAAGACAATACTGATGCTATCATTCTCAGATATTCACTCTGAGAATTATGAAATCAAATTCTTGCTCACCTATGCTGTAGAATGCTGCAAAGGATATTCTATTTAGCCAAACCCAGAGGAAAAGTCAGAGATTATTAACTTTCTTGAGTCCATCCAAGAATAAGTTGAATTCAGAGGGAAAAGCACTTCCTCAAAGAGGATAGCACATGAACTGTTTCCCTTTTAGTAGCTCATGAGAGAACAAGTGGCTATCATATATGTTCAAATGTATGACTGTATGGCTGCGTTGATTTGGCTTTCTAAACTAAATTAAGGGCTTCAGTTATCTGAAAGCATGCCCCCAATTTTACTCATTTTACTAAAGCCAATAAGTATTCAGGAAGCATTAAGATATTGCTGTGAAAATTTTGGGGGGGGAGTGTGGAAGGAAAGAAAAGGAGCATGCAGCAAACTTTTGCTTGTTTACTGACTAGTAATGCTACCTCCAGTCTGAGGGATAAACTTTATCCTTTCTGCAAGTGGAAAGGATTCTGTTATAACAGAATGTCACTATTGTTCAATTCTTCACTGTCAGAGTAAATTTTTATGATGAATGTGAATTTGATGTATGTATTATGCATGTATGTATGTATGAAACTAAATGGATTAAAGTATTTCATGTATATAGATAAGTATATATCCAATCTTTCCCAAAGGAAAAGGCCAGATTTATAATAATACATATAATTAAGACAGTGACACTAAGACAAAAATTTAAAAGGTATTCTACTTGTGTTAGAATTAACTTATGATTGAACGGTCCGGAGAGAACCCTGTCATAGACTGAGGATTACCTTCAAAAGGATAGGGGCTGCATGATACCACCTGGTTCTCTTGGAGTCACCCACGAATTCAAGAACCAGCTCAGCCTAGTAGCTCTTCTTTGACCCCTCACTATTGGTCTCACTCTTATGCAAAATAGGGGTAGAAAAAAGCTTTTATGTGTATCTGGAATACAGTGAAAAATTTTACTTGGAAAAGAAAATATATGTTGAAACTTTTAAAGATTGGAGAATGAAATAAGAAGCTACCTGGGTAAGCCTGGGGAAATTAATTTATTTATTAATGATTTTCTGAGAGTTTCTTCAATAAGATGCACTCTTTTATATTTCAAATATTCTTTCAGGATCTAGAAAGTATATTATTTGAGCATGAATTCTCTGTGAAATACTCCTTAGAGTAGAATTTCTTCAAACATGAGACAAAAGATATTTTTTCTGTGTTACTAAGTTTTCTCAGTTTTACTCTTGGTAAATAGAGCTAAACAAATAGCTAATGTTTTGAGTCAGTAGACTGGTTTACAGAAAGCACAGTTTTCCTGTTTTTACAATTTGGATTTAAAAGTTTCCAAATATAACCCTTAATAATACCCCTAGACATCAGTTTTGGGAAGATCAAGTGAGTATTTACTTAATAACTGAAGTCTCATAGTTCAAAATTTGAGCAATACTTTGCAAGTGACCATATGATGCATTAGAGTTTCAGTTTTGAATTTTAAATTTTATATTAGACATAAAAAACAGCTATATGTGCATGATACTATGTATTTTTACACAGCAGGAGCATAAGGACTTCCTTGCAATGAGCGATAGTCAAACATGCATGTTGTTACAGTTGACTCGTTGTCAAGATTATGAGTGAAGGTGGTAGGGTTTTAGACCTCATGACTCTGAGGCTCCTTCCAACTCTACATTAAATAATACAGAGTGGAAAACATGTCGGACTGCTAACCACAGGCCACCTGTGGGGGGAAATGAGGCTATCTACTCCTTCATGAGGCACTGTTTCAGAAAACACAGATACGGTTCTCTCCTGTCCTATAAGGTCGCTGTGAGTCAGAGTTGATGCTGTGGCAGTGAGTTTGGTTTGGGGGAAGCTAGGTTTGTTTGGCTCAAATACAGAAGCTTCCCAATGACAGTAGGAATATTTATTTCCCCTCTCTATTTCATAATTTTCATCCCCAACACATTTTCATGTCTGTTTTTGTCACTGTAAAGATTTTATCTTCTATCCTCTACTCTCCCCTTCATGTCTAAAGCTTTCATGTCCCTTTGGTAGCACCCTGGTGACCAGGTAAACCCAGAGATGACTAGAAACAGTAGCAGGAACAGGGTTGTAGGAGGCAAACAGTAAATAAAAGAGGTCTCTTTTAACTTCAAAGTGTGTCAGGCTAAGGGAATGACAGTAGGGAAACTCAAAATGGGACACCAGGGTCTTGTAACTACACATTTGTAAAATGGAAAACAAAACAAAAAAATTGTCTCCTGTATGGAAGTAGTTTGTCTTCTGAAAAGTTTTCTTCTAAACTTTTGTCTCCCATCTTTCCACTGGCAATCTAATTTAACAATGAGTCAATGGACTAGACTTTTACATAGTTGGCAAATTTTAACAGAGTTAGCATATTTGCTTCCCAGGATGGAGTTTTATTCTAGTGCCTGGTCTCTGAGGGGGCAGACTACTGATGGCTACATTTGGAAATCCTTTGAAGATCCTCAGTTACATTCAAAAAACAGTTATCTCTCTTGTCTACTTTTAAGTACCAGTGTGAGAATTGTACAGACTTCTGTTTACTTAGTGTTAAAGGCTAAGAGGAAGATGTGCCTTACCAAAGAGGCCTTGTTGCAAATAGAATCGATAGTATGTGTGGTAGCAGAGATGACCTATGACCTATCTATGGGTACCCATATTGGGGAAAAAGCAGGGTCCCAGAAGAGGAGACCCTCTGAGAGGTCACAGAAGTGATGGGTGCACTGCTCTATGACTGGTAGAATTCTACCCACTTATCTTGCCTTAGATCATCCTGGAATTTGTGAATATGTGTCTTTCATGAGATGCTGCCATCCTTCCTACTTCTCCACTTCTTTCTAAGCTCTAACTTATTTGATTCCCTAGAATGCTGATAAAAATGCTCAAAGCTATCTCAAGTTTAAGGGCAAGGCATCAAACATATTGACTATAAATCATGTTAGGCACCTAGAGTCTATTTGACCTCCTTTCTGAAATTCAAAGATAGAAGTGTATTTCTTGGATAGACTATTCATCAAAACGTAATTTTGACGGTGACGCAGATTACATAGGAACATTTTTGTCAAAAATGGTTTGGGATCAACTGTTGCCTGAGGGGTCAGCTGTTAAGCAGTTGAGGGGGAAAAGAAAGTAGCTCTGCGAAGAAAATCCTGGCAAAATGCTTCTGTGAAGATTGCAGCCAAGAGAGTTGTATGGAACTAAGTTCGACTGTAAAACAGTGGCAACAAGATTACAGCACCCCGCCCCCCAAATACTCCTCCCTAGGGAATATCCCATCCCTGTCCTTGTGAATCTGCCCTTGTTTGGAAATAGTGTCTATAAAGGTTTTATCAATTAACAGGAAGATATACTGGAGAAGAAGAGTAATAAGATGGAATAAATGGTGTCTACAGGGAAAACAACCACAAGAAAATGCAGGCAGGCAGAGTATGCCAGCAACGGCTTGTAGCTACCAGAAGCTGGAGAACATGACAAACACACCCCAAAACCTGTCAGAAAGAGCATGGCCGTGCTAGCATCATGCATCCAGATGTCTCACTTCCAGAAGAAGGAAATGATAAAGTTCTGTTGTTTTGAGTCATCCACGTTATAATATTCTTAATTTCAGTCCTAGGAAATTAATATAGATGGCTGTGTCAACTGGTAACTCATTTAGAAAGAATTACTTCCATTTTTCTGAAACAAATTAACCAACTAAACGGCTACTGAAACTTAGCTTTGATAATTTGAGAGTAAAGGATATCAAAGAGTGCCCCTCTACTGATTTATCACTGATGCCCAAAGTTTCATCATTAGCAGATCATTATATTGGTAACTTCTAGTTAATGTGAATTTTTTTGAATGAAGGATATTAAAATCTATTCACTGCAAGCTTTGAGCCAAGCACAATGAAAGAGATCAAAATTCTCCTGGAAAATAGAATGAAGGAAAATTATCGGGGGGGGGGGGAGGAGTAAAATGCTCCATGTTTTCATTTTATGTACCTTATTGAGTCCTCACTATTTGCAAATAAAAAACAAACTCCCATATTTCAGAAAAGCTAAGTTCAGAAAGATTAAGCTATTTGACTATAGCAGTATTAGGCATTAGAAAGAGAATTAAGCCACATGTGTAATATTTAATATTCTCAGTCTCAATGAGTTGGAATTAACTCAATAGCCGTGAACTTGACTTGGTTTTTCTGAGAAGGCATCCAGCTGGAAATGATAATTCAATGGTAAAAATCTTGCTTTACATTACAGACCCAGGTTCATATCCCAGCCATTGTAACGAAACTGTAAACATCACTTGCATGTTGAAGCTGAAAAGATTTTAGTAAAATATCCAGACTAATAAGTAAAGCCTATAAGTCTACTTTGAAAAAATTAACTAAGTCAAGCCTCATGAATGACAAAAGTCAAATCCCATGATAAATGGGATCCCTATGAGTCAGGGACTGATGCAAAATCAGCTAACAATAACAACAGCAAGTAGATAGGTATATTAAAAACTAAAAAGAAAGATTAAATCCATATTAATACTATGTTGTATTACCTATGACATAATTAAACTATCATTTAGCATGTAGTCAACATAAAACATCACCAGAATGTTTTACATTATTTTTTCATGCTACATCTTTTAAATCCACAATATACTTTATAATTACAGCACACCTTAAGCCACATTTTAGAAGCTCAATTTGAGCTAATGGCCACCAAAGTAGGTGGTCTAAAGCACAGTGTTGGTATGAAGTGGAGACTGAATTTAAATTTTAATTTGCAGATTGCAAACTGAACTCTTGTGTCTGACTATGACATCATATCAGGTTTTCCAGGTTGGTGGCTTATTTTCTCTACAACAAAAGAAAAAGGGTAAGAATAGAGGAGAGGATACAGGCTGAGGAGGATTCTGGGGTGGGGGGAAGGGGACATGGAAATAGAAGCAAGAACTTGGCTCTTACATTTTTAAAAAACAAACTAGAAACCAGTACTCTTTTAGACAGCAATTCTTGGCAGCTCAATGTCACACTGGGAAGAAATATTGATATACAGTGGCAGCAAACAGAAACAATATACACCCAACAATAGGTGCAAGGGCTGAAGTTGTGAGCAGTGCAAGGCCTTTGTCATCTAACCAAAAGGTGTTTGGAAGCAGCTAACACATCATCTCGGGGATTGGATCTGCCAAGATTTTCCAGCACATTCTCTCTGATGCAAACATGTGTCTTTTCCAGGTCAGTGGAGAGCTAAATATGAAACAACCTAGCTCCCTCTTTTACCCCATGACCAGTTGCCTGACACAGATGAAGAAAGGTTCTGATATTATTTAGGGAACACCAAACTGAAAATATAAATTCACCTCATTAGACTCAAAATGCAGTAAAACCACAAGTCATCATTTTAACCCAATCTTTTCATTCTGTGGTGCACAAGGTCGCTATGGGTCAAAATAGTTTCTATCACACCTGTAACTAGAACTTGGATACAAATCAAAACTTTCAGGATAAACAATCGACGTCAAAATAATCTGCAAACAGGTGTTTTGATGCTAAGGAGTTGCAAATACTCTTTGATAAAGAATGTCTCGCCTGGAGTTTGTTTGGGTCTCTGTGCTTTGTAGATTATGTTTTTACTGCACCTGGATTTTTACATAATGCTGTTTCAAGAATGTTACTTATCAAATTTTTTAAATTCTGAGTAAATGCAAGCAGGCAAGTATTCCCAAATTTGAGTATGGACACAGTTCAGTTCTGTGTTGCAAGCTGGAGCGAGTTACAGTCCTCTGCCTACATTCATTCCATGTGCTTCTCGTTCCTCTGTATCCCCGGTCATTTACAATAACCAGTATCTAACAACAAGGTTGCCTGACATCTGTTACTAGCAAAGACCGGGTACAAACAATGAGCTGTGAAGGAAACTTCTCCATCCATATCTGGTATATGGATATATATATATATATATATATATATATATATATATATATATATCTGGTATATCTTCACATCTTTTGTGAAGGTGTTGCTGGGAAATCAAAATCAACTGATGGTCTTCAGTAGACAGAGCCAGAATGTGAGATATGCCCAATCTATGAGTCTTTCAGAGTCGGGCTTCTCTTGTGTAACCTACTCTCCCAGCCCTCCCATCACTGACCCTCTTCTCCGTTACCCTGTTCACCACCACACAAGCAGAGCGAAGAGGCTTCCTACCTCGAAGGATGTGCTCCCATCATTCTTCCTGCCTGGGTTACTCCTCTGTGTGTGGAGCTCTGAAGCAAGAATCCAATCTCTAAAACACCTAGAGAATGAGAGAAAATATGTCTGTGTATGTATATCCTCTTCGCTTCCCTCTATCTCATATATTCTTTGGGGTCCAGATCTAGTCCTTCTTGATTTATAAACCTTTCCCTGTTCCCTTTAGCTTCGTTTCTCAGCAGGCTTTGTTGGCTTTGTTTTTATTTCTATACTTTGCCACCTATTTTGAAAACAAATAAGGTTTATTCTGACTCAGAGCAGCCCTCTGTGTTACGAGCCAACACTTTCCAGATGGTTTTCTTAGATGTGATCTTACAGAGTTGGATTTCCAAACTTTATGCCCAGAGTCCTTTATATTAGTAGTTAAATTCTAACCATTTTCTCTACCCACTGAACTTGTCATCTATAAGAAATAGTCTGTAGTTTCAAGGTTTTCTATTTGGTATCATTGTTCGTGGGCAATGGAAAATTGGCTACTAAATAGCTCTGCAAATTTTTCCCCTGAGGAATACTAGATCTAGTCAGATCTTAACAAGCATAAGAAACATATTTAGCAATTTAATAAAATATTTGCTTATATGCTTTTTATTTTATTTTATCTATTTTGCTTAAGTCTATTTTAAAGACATTGGTAAGAGATAAAAAGTCAAACTTAAAAATTAATATCCTGTTCAATTATGGCTGCCCCAAATCCAAATATAAATCTTGTTTTAAAGGAGTTTACACATGCAGATAACAAAAAGGAAATGAAAAAATAAATGTGGGCTAGGGTAGAATGACATGCTTAGCATGCAGCTCAAGCGTTTGGTTAAATTTTAGAAACTCAGACGTACCAAACTCTTGATGCAGACTCAGTGTGACTTGTAAGACCTAACAGAAAACTTAGAGGAGAGATGGCATTCCTGGCTTCGCCAGTGTTTAGAGAAGCAATTCAATAGCAAACTTCTCATTGATACTTGTATAATGAAAATGGAATTGTATTTCTATATGATAACAGATCTGCATACCTGAAATTAAATTGCCGAATCTCATCAAAGACGGACACTCAAAGTTTAAAACATGTAAGTAAATTATATGTTCTTTCCTATTTTCTTTTTTTTTTTATTTTTATTTTTTTTATTTTGGGGCATCACTGCTCTCCAGTGGTGGGAGTAGGAGGCCCAGCCCCACTGCTGGAATTGAACTTCCGTCTCAGTGGGCCGCAGTACCGTGCGCAACCACTACACCACTGGGGCTCAGCCTCCTATTTTCTTTTGACCAACCAAACTCAAACCCATTGCCATTCAGTTGATTCTGACACCACGTGACCCTCTACAAGGATTCTGAGAAACTATAGGGGAGAAGACAGCCAAATCTTTCTCACACAAAGCAGCTAGTAGGTTTTTACCTCTGATGTTGGGGTTAGTAACTAAATATCCAACCCAAAGTGCCACCAGAATTCCTTTTCTTCTGGGAGATTCCACAGAAAATTATTTTTATCTACCCATCCTTCCATTTTTTTCTCCTTTATTTTTATAAATTAAGAGGAAGATGCCATCAGCATGTAAATTAATTCAATCTCATGGTTGAAACTGTGCAGAAGATTAAGTTGTCAACAGGAGAGTGACTAAAGACCACCCTGTCTCTTTCTATTTTTCTATCATGAACCATTTAACAAGATGATACTCAAGTCACTCAGCTTTAAAGAACAGTATTAATGTGGATAAAACATAAGAAGCTCCCTGGTAATCATTAGCCAGAGTAGATCTGCTTTCTGAATTGTGAATATTATTAATTTTTAATGATTCCTAGTTAAGTGTGACATGGAGATATTAGGATTATAAATGGAAAAGGTAAATTTTCTGGCCTCCTTCTAATACATATACAAACAACTATAAAGAAATGTACTAAACAACACTTCCAGTTTTGTCAAAGCTAGAATACAGGACAAGAGAACAGCAAATAAAATGTTCTAACATTTTTGAGTAAATTTTGAATATAACAATAGATGCTGAAGATTATTAGATGAGAATAAGGAATTTAGAGAAAAGCTATTTCCAATGTTATAATCTACTTGATTAGGAAACAAACAAAACTTACAACAAAGAGTTGCTTTAGAAACAAGGTAAACCATAAAACTCTCTCTATAAACCATAAATTTATGAATGGATTTTGAGCTCTCACTTGATCATAATCCTAATACAAAAATTGGTTCTTGTGACATGGCCCTGCTTGCAACTCACCCTCATGAAGAGACCACTGTAATATGGATCCTACAGCAAAGTGTGGTGAAGAAAGTAGATAGTGCCTGCTCTCAGAAAATAGAATCTAGGATCTTAAAAATGTTAAAGGCTTACCTCAAAATCAACAGCTATGTAAATGAGAAGGCAGCAAAGTCTACTGGGAACAAGCACACTAGTCTGTATGATCCAAGGGCTATAAATAATAAGATCCAAATCCAGAGGGCAGCGCAGTATCAGAGCCTAACTTCTAAACATATGGTTTGTGGAATGCTACGGATGATAGTGGAAGTCCAAAATCCATTTAGAGAGGCCCTGGATTGACTGAATCTCTGGTGAATCCTCCTGACCATAGTCTAGGGATGTGAATACCCATAACTACCAGACAAGTGTTGTACTATGGATTTAGCAGTTGTAATTGACATTAGATCTCACTTTTGACCCATTTTTAATTTATTAAGCTTTTAAGTATTTTCTGCTTTCTTTTCCATTGAGGTTTTTCTCTGTTTTGTTTGTTCATTGATGCTGAGTCCTGTTTTGATTTTTGTCTTTGTTTTGTATGTTTTTCTGTATAGGGAATTCAGGATGCATGGATCTATGAAGACAACAACTAGATTTATAATGATCTGGCAGCATGGAAGGAGGGAATTTGGTGAGGTGGGGGGAAAGGGAATCAATAACAATGTAGAAAAGATGGGTGAAAATGTTCCAAAGTTGATTGAGGTGATTAAATACATTTCTTAATATGATTGAACTATTATTAAATTGTATTATATTGTAATTATAGGTCAATAAAACTATTATTAAACTCAGGAATAGGCATATACCAAAAAGCAACATATACTGTAAAAAGCAATATTCTTTGATGGTTACCAGGGATGAATGGCATTTGGGAGCATCACTTCTTACATAGTAGATGTGTGGAGAATTATGGAGATGGAATAAGGAGGAAGTTAATATAACTTGACCATGGTAAATGAAGACATTAAGAAATGTGCAAGATTTAAGGATAACTACAGTAAATCCTATGTAACACAGGAGGCTTCAACATGTTTGTGAGAAAAAAATCATTAGTTTTTAATTTAATTTTCCATGAACTTTTTAAGCTCTCTTATATAATCTTACAATAATACTAATAACTAAAAAAAATGTGAGTGGCTACGTAGGTAGTTCATATACACACATACACACAAGGTATATGGGAATACACGTATGCACATCTTGTATAGGTATGCTTGGGAGTGTTTGTACATAAGAGGGCTTCATCAAATTTGTAGAAAATGGAATTGAGAACTAGTGGGAAATTTCCTTATGATTTTTTGAAATGCCTTCTTATGCACACAATAAAGCACATAGCGGTCACAATTCAGGATATTTACTAAAGACACTCACATTAAATGCTTGTAGGAGTTGTTTACAGAGCTTCAAGGCCCAAGACAACAATGTCAATTGGTCAGGATAATGTCTTCCATCTTGGTTTGGTCATACATCTCTCTAGGATCTTAAAAATTTGAGAGTGACCATATATGATACAGCATTTGATCTCCTCCCAACTAGAACAAAGGAGAGTGAAGAAACCCAAAGATCTGATGAGGTATAAACCTGAGCCTCTTCTAGTCTAAGACCAGAACTAGATAGTTCTTGGTTACTACCATAAACCATTCCAATCAGGGAATACAATTAAAGATCCTAATTAGAAAGGGAGAAAAATAGAGAATAAAGCTAGATTTCAAAAAAAAAAAAAAGACTAAACTTGCTGGTGGATGGAACATAGAGAAATCATCAAGACAATCAATCACCCCAAACTAACCTTCTAATTGAGAATTTAAGTCACTGTAAAATGTCACTTTTCAGCCAAGTAATAGGTTGATTGTCTTATAAAATAAAACAACAACACTGGGAGAAATGTGTTCCTTTGAACAATCAGTGACATGGGACAAACTGGTCATTATTTGCAAAAAACAAATGTGAGAAAGCAAGGAAAAGGCAGGGAAACCCTAGAGATGGAGAGGCAGAGGCAACGCCAGAGGTGGGGCGGGACAGGGGCTGGCAATGGTGAGAATATTGATATAGGATGGGGGTTTTAACCTACATCATGGAGCAATTTGCATATAAATTTTTGGGTGGGAATCTAAGAAACAAGATATGTTCTAGAAATTCAAAATGGTGCTTCCAGAATATGAAAAATTATATATTTTAATTTATATATAAAATTTAATGTCACTGGGAACCAAGAGCCCCATGTATACTTACGCATAACAGGGATTAATTACAATATATGTATATATGGTCAAGAGACTGATGCTATTTTTTGCTCTATTTTGTCTATATTTATACTCAACTTTGTCAATACAGCAAATTCCCTACTCCTCAGCCAAGACCATTTTTATTTTGATATAATAGCAGGTTAGGCATTATTATTATATTAACGTAATTATTGTTAATCTGTTCTTTAGGCAATTTGTGCTTATTTAAGAAGCAATAAAGCCCACACATAAGAAGCACACCAGCCTGTGTGATCATGAGGAGGTGAAGGGATCCGGTGTCAGGCATCAATGAGCTAAAATTATATTATTATTAATGAGGGGGAGTACAGATTGAGGACCCAAAGCCCTTCAATAGGTGAGGTGACATCCTTTTGCAGAGGGGTTACAAGGAGGAGATGAGGCAGTTAAGATACAGGGTAGGAGCTATGAAATATGCAGCCTTTCTCTAGTTCCCATGCTGCCTCCCACCCACTATCATGACCCTAATTCTACCACATAAATTCAGCTGGACCAGGAGATGTACAGTGAAGTTGGAAACATGGGAAACTTAGGATAGATGATCCATCAAGACTAGTAATAGGAGTGGTAATACCAGGAGGGTGGAGGGGTGGAGGACTAGAAAAGGAGAACCAACTTCAGGGATCTACAGTAGCCTCCTCTCTGGGACACGGACAACAGGGAAGTGAGTGTTGAGACACATTGTACAGTTTACAGGATGAAAAAATAATTTGTAAATTACTAAGGGTTCAAGGGGAAGGGGGGGAGGAAGGGTAATATAGGGAGGTAATAATGGGGGCCTGGAGGGAGGGAGAATGTTCTGAGAGTGATGACGGCCATGGGTGTGTAAAAGTGGCCTGCATACAACTGATGTTGTTAGGGATTGTGATGGGAGTTGTATGGGCCCCCAATAAAATGATTCATTAAAAAAAAGGGGGAGAGGGGAAAGGGGAGTTTTTTTTTTAAGAGAAGCTTGTAACAAGGGCTCAAGTGGAAAATGTTTGGAAATGTATGTGGCAACATGTGTGTAAACGTGCCTGATTCAAATGATGTACTGAATGTTGTAGTAGCTGTAAGAGCCCCCAATAAAATTATTTAAAAATATATTCAAATATTCCTAATGTAGTACAGGAACCACCAGCATTCATGTTATCTGAAAGTTTACCAGAAATGCAGATTCTTGAGAGGCAAATGAATTGAATCAGAAAGTACATTTTCATAAGATTTCATAAAATTGGAGAGGTATAATAAAATTTAAGACTCGGTTCCCAACCTCTTGTGCTCCATCCTTATCTCTCCTATTTCTCTCTTTCTACTTCCATCTCCACTCCTTTGGCTGTGCTGGGTTAACTTCAAGGAAATCTTTCAATGATCTCAGGTATATTTTTTGTCTCCATTGACCTACTGTCTTATGAGTTGAAATCTTAGGTCTCAAGGGAAATCTTAGCATTCAGTGCTTAGAGGCTACTTCACTCTTGCATCCTCAACGTCCTTTGAGAATTGAACATGAAATTCATTGGTCCCCATGCCCCAAAGTTGATGCCCTGGGGATATAGCATATGGCCTGTAACTCAGTGACTAAATGTAGATTCCAAGTAAGATTTTCTACCTTTGAATTAGGCGACATTCTATGAGTTGTAAGTTCAAGAAAAAGCAACTAAAACACCTTACATCACAGGGTGACTTGTCCTGTCCTGTAACTATGTGGACTGGGCTTGCATTATTGGTGATAAAGGAACCGTAAGCATCATGTGACCAGAGTCCCGGTCACCACCTTTCACACCAATGTCACTCTCTCCTCTTCCCAGGAGTCATCATCTCTGAGGAGTGTTACCTGCACCGATTCAGTGCTCCTGGGTATCTTGAAGTGTTAATAATCTAACCTCATTTCTAGTTCACTAACTTGGGGACTGGGCTTTTGATATATTCTCATAATAAACTTCATAGATGCAAGTAATAGTTTTATATATAATTAATGTAACCATGCCATTGTTTAAAAAAAGTTAAATCATGCAAATGTTGGATTTGATATATGGATATGTAGACATATATCCCACAGTTTTAAAAAATACCATTGGGCTGAGCCCCGGTGGCTTAGTGGTTGTGCACGGGACTGCGGCCCACTGGGACAGAGGTTCAATTACAGCAGTGGGGCTGGGCCTCCTACTCCCACCACTGGAGAGCAGTGATGCCCCCCCCAAAAAATACCATTGTATATTTATGTTTAGAGGAACTTATTTCTACATGAAATCCTATACATTCCTTTAAGTAGTAGATAAAGATGCATTAGTGTAAAGGGGGTTAAAAACAAGTTCTAAACTACTACCACAGGGACAGTGAATTATTTACTACGTCTCTTCTAGTCAAAGTCTCTAACACACCAAACAACTTTGTGCTGCATGGGTCTGGCAAGAAGGTTAGATACCTATAGAATTCTCCCGTGAGTAATTGCAAACAGGATTCTCTGTAGTGTTATCTTGCTGTGTATAAAATGAATCCTCTGAAAACCAGCAGAAGGGATCTCATTACTAGCAAGAGTCAGGAGTAGAGCACTTCCTCTAAACCCAAGAACCCTACGTAGTGAACCCCTGGATCCAGATGACAGCAATAATGTCAGGGGAGCAGCACCAGAACCCGGATCCATGGCATGATCACAGAGATGGATTTCCCAAACCATGGAGCAAGAATAGTTGGGTCCTTTTGTGCAGGAGGCTGCCTTTGCAAGTGTGGTGCCTCTAGGCATTTAATTGGGGAAGCTGGACCTGTTGACCCATGGAAATGAAGTTGAGTGTCGTTGGACCGAGGGTTACTTAGTGGTGTACCTCTGGTAGTTGGGTTTGCTGAACCTCAACCTTATGCCTTTGAGTTGAACCTTATAACAGAGAGATATGCCTTTGGGGCAATTGTTGGTAGATTTTACAGAACATAATAACATGCCTGGTAAATAACTCCATCCTGAGCATTTCTCAAAGGTATTACTACATGTTTATGTCTTAAATAAATCCCTTAATCAAGAATTGTGTATGTAAGTTCTGTGTAGCCATTCCAATGGTCATTAAAGACCAGAGAGGTAAAATAGAGGATACTAATTAAGACAGCACAAGTATATCCAACATTGGAAAACTAAGAACTCATTAAGGAAGCAAAGCAAAGGACACAAGTGATTTTGATCCCATTGTGTATTCCTGCACAAAGATAAAAGAGCTCACCAGCAATGAGCAGGAGGTTCGTGGTCACCCATACAGGGTGTCTCAATTAAAATTGAGTGTTATTATCTTTGTACTCTACTAGACCAATGACAAATGAAGATGTACCATCGTAGTAAATGGGGATAAATATTGAAGTTGTCAAGGATTACATTTTGCTTGGCTCCAGTACCAATGTTTGACAAAGGACATATAAGGAGGTACCCCCCCCCCAAAAAAAACACCATGGAATTGCACTGGGAAGAGCTGAGCTTTCACAGTACACGTTATTCCCACTAGGTGAGCATCAAGCAACTCATTGAGTTAGTACACACAATGGCATCACCTGGGGAGGGCCTCCATCATCACAGTGAATTTGTTCATAAAAGCAGTTTCAATCTAACCTTTTTTTGTGTGGTGGCCATTTTAAGAAAATAACATACAGCTGTGAAATTTTGTCTCCTGCTCAGGAAAAATGCTACTGAAACTGTCATGGTCTCAAACACAGCTTACCAGGACTGTGCTATAGAAAAACTAAGTGTACAAATTGTTCTTTCATTGGAAAAAAAAAAGGTAAAATGTTGATTGAATGCCAATGCTGTTCTGGACTTGCAGTCAGCTTCCCAAACAGATGAAAATGTTGGCTCATAGTGTATTTAGAGGTTCTGAAAACATTGCTTAATGGTGTGTGGCCAAAAAAGGGCCTGATTTGTGGCAGCCAGGGGAATGGTTTTGCCAACACGACAATGCACCTGCTCATACAGCCATCTTAGTGTGACAGTTTTGGGGAAAAAAAACAGCAAACCTCTCTTGCCCCATGCATCTTACTCACCTGACCTCTCTCCTTGTGACATCTTTTTGCTTCTACAAATGAAGATAGACAAGAAAGAACAGGCATTTGATGATGTAGAAAAAACAAGGAGGGGCTGTCAGCCATCCAAACATAAGTTTGGAAAATGTTTCTAGGAATGGAATTGTAGATTTGACAAATATATTAAATGTAATGGAGAATATTTTGAAGGTGTTAAGGTTATTCTGTAAAAAATTTTGAATGCATAGCTTTGAAAAAAATTCTGTTGTGTGTTGGAGGACAGGGGAGTGGTCCTTCTAGTATGATATTGGCGAAATCAGTTGCAAAAGACCCCTTTAAAATGTTAATATAGCAATCTAGCTGAGAAAAATTACCAAGAGGCAGAAGAAGAATGAGCATGGTGACGGTGGGGCAGAAGGAAGGTAAAAGGAAACAGAGGTGGGCTGAGCCCCGGTGGCATAGTTGTTATGTATGGGACTGTGACCCACTGGGATGGAGGTTCAATTCCAGCTCCAAAGGAGCAAAGGCTAGGCCTCCTACTCCCACCACCAGAGGCAGTGATGGCCCCAAAAAATAAAATAAGCAGAAGCAAGATCTGGAAAGCAACGTATGGATAGAGGCATGAACATAGATGTGCACCTATGTCAATATATTAATTCATAAAAATAGTGGTATTGACCTATGTACATATATTTATATGGTCGTGCATTGAGGAAGTGGATGGACTTTGGGCCTCTGCTGATGCCCTCTCTCAATGCAAGAACACTTTGTTCTAACAGCCTAGCATTCTGAGATGCTCACCCTCCCCACGCAATCACTGAAAACAAATGGGTGATGCATAAGCAGATGTGGTGAAGAAAGCCAATGGTGTCAATGGTACCCAGTCATCAAAAGATATAGCATCTGGGGTCTTAAAGATTTGAGGTTAAACAAGCAGCCATCTAACTGAGAAGCAGGAAGCCCACCTGGAAAAAGCACACCAGCTTGTATGATAATGACATGCCAAAAGGATCAGGTAACAATCACCAGAAGACCCAAAACAAAACAAAAAAAAACACATATTGTCAAGAAAGAGGGGGTTCAGAACAGAGACCAAAATCCCATCTATAGACAATAAGATATCTCCTCAGAGAATGGTCACAAGGATGGGCTGAATCAACCAGGGCACTGATGTAACACCCAATATTTCTCTGGTTCTTTGAGATTTTCTCACCCTCACCATTATGACTCAAGTCCTGCCTTTCAGTTCTGGCTAGACCAGAGCATGTACACTAGTACAGATAAGAGCTCATGACACATGGAATCCAGGTCAGATAACCCCCCAGGAACAGAAATGGGAGTAGCAATATCAGAAGGTGGGGGGCAGGGAGGGAGCAAGGGAAAATGGATCACAACGATCCATGCATAATTCCTAGTCTCCCCCCCACAAGGGGGTGAACAACAGAAATGCGGGTGAAGCAGTCAGTTGTAAGTTATGAAAACAATAAAAATTGATAACTATTCAAGGGGTCACCAGGGGGAGATGTGGAGGGGAAGTGGGAAAAAGAGAAGCTAATATCAAGACTTCAAATAGAAAATAAATGTTTGAAAATGATGATGGCAACATATGTACAAGTATATTTGATATAATTGATGTATGGAATGTTATAAGAGCTCTAGGAGCCCCCAATAAAATGATTTTAAAAGCAACAACAAACAAACGGGGCGGAAGGGATATTGAGAATCAGCTCCCGGCCCCCCACCCCTACTGAGGGCCTTAGCCGTCCCACGCAGAGCAGCAGCTGCGAGGTAACCCAGCTTCCAGAAAGCTGTTGGTGCCCGAGGTTCACAGGTGACCTGCAAGGATCCTCCCCACAGCCAAGATGCCCCAAAGCCAGGTCAGCTTGGCTGAAGGAGTGAGTGGTGACGAAGGAGTGCAAAAAAGAGATGAGGGCGGTTGTCAGCAAACACCTACTCCTACAGACGTGTAGACAACGCCAAAACAGGCAGCAACAACTGATAAATCGTCAGCCCCCTCCCCCCAAAAGTGGAAGCAAAAGGGAAATGGGGGGCAAAGGGAAAGCAGGCCGAAGTAGTTAGCCAAGAAACTAAAGTGTGGCAGTACCTAACGGAACTGGAGAAACGAAAAGCGAGGCGAGCCCAGTCTCTGATGAAGCAGGAGCAAAAGAAGTCAAGTCCGGTGAATGTTTATCTACCACGTCTTGTCAGTGGGCCCTGCTTTCCCCCTTTTGGGGAGGGGAGGCGGCATCCCTGCTCTCTGGTGGGAGTAGGAGGCCCAGCCTTGCTCCTGGAGAGTTGCTGCTGGATTTGAACCGCCAAGCCAGTGGGCTGCAGTCCTGCACTCAACCACTACGCCACCGGGACTCAGCCTGCTTTCTCCCTTCTTATACGATCCAGAGGAAAGCTTTTTTCAACAATTTCGTAAATATAAGCTTTTTAGTAACTCGAGAAACATTTTTAAGAAGGAGGAAACCCACTTCATCCCATTTTTTAAAGTGTAAATAAATGCTTCTCTTTTTTTCAGATGTGAAATCATTTGTTGGTACCACCAGAAAACAGTGGGATGTTGAATTTAGGGAAGATCTGACTTCCATGGGGTGGAGGGTGTGGGAAGGTTTTATACTCCAACATAAAACATACTTAAAGATCATTTGGAGTCATAGCCATGCATCTATATGACTTGAATATTTAAAGTTCTATTTCCATATTTGTTTATTTTTTTTAATAGAATTGTGTCTGAAAACCATTCTGTCATCATGGCTTTCTGGCCAGAACTGTGTGCATTCTGTCAGACGTTTGTTTGTGGCACCAGTGTTCCTCATAACTTTGTTATGTGCTCCTACAAAGGGTTGAACATTTGAGCATGTAGTGTGTGTGATATTAAGTTATGAATTAGTGTGACTTGAGATATAACAGTTATCAAGATTTGAAGATAATAGTACTTGATAATCTCTTTAGAAATTTTTGATGCCAAATTTAAAGCTGGAAGAACACTGGAATGTAAAAATAAATTGTGTCTACATATTATTTTAGGATTTGGATGTGTGCATTAAGAATTGTGTATACAGTATATGTATCTATGTATTGAACTATATATGATGAAAAGCGATGTATGAGTGCCCAATAAAATGATTTAAAAAAAGGATTGTGTATAACTTGTTCAGAAGTTCTCTGTGCTGATCTCCAAATAGCCAATAAAATTCCCAGTTACGAATAAATAATAATATAAAGTGTTGAGAATCAAATATGTCGCTTTGAGGGAAAAAGTGAGTCAGCAAAAGTCATGGTATTTGCAAAAGTCTCAAACCACTGTGAATGCGAAAGCTTAACAATGAATGAGAAAAACTAAAGGAGAATTGATGTCTTTGAATTGTGGTGTTGGGGAAGAATATTGAGTATGCCAATATTGAATATGGAATCAGAAAAACAAAACAATCTGTCTTGGAATACATGCAACTAGAATGCTCCTTAGAAGACAGGATGATGAAACTTCATCTTAAGTACTTTAGACATGTTATCAGGAAAAGGAAGTGTCCCTGAAGAAGGGCATTGTACTTTGTCATGTAAGTCAATGAGAATAATAAGAGGGATTGTGGCGGCCATGTGCTTATGTTAATTTATGATTGAGCTGTAGGGGTGGAGTCTAGCCTGTTAATCTGGAGATAGCCATTGTGAGATAGCCATGGCTTTCTCCTGAGGCTTCTGGGAAATCTTGAGCTATTTCCCTCATGGAGATGAAAAGCTACCTCCCAAGTTGTTGGGAGTTAGTCTCAGAGACGATGAATTATGGACAAGACAAATGGCAGCATCTGATGAGCAGGAAGAGGCAGAGGGGAAGGCACATGGCCTTGCCCTGATGGAACCAGACCTCTGAAGCTGGAGAAGCCACGTGGAGACCCCGGCCAGGTCTGTGTTGCTTCTACCACCACTGGATGCTGTTGATGGACCCTGAGCCCTGGAAGCGAGGAGCCATGGGGAGACCCCTGCCAGCCCCAGGATCCTGCATCCACTGACCTGTGACTTCGTGAGTCAGAAGGAAACTTTATAGACTGATATTGGGCATATGGGGTAATATCAGACTTATGACTTTGAACTGTACTGGTTGGGATGCTTTCTCAATCCATTCCCCTTGTACAAACATTACAAGTAAAAAGATGGTGCAGAAGCAGGTCATGCCCGTTCTTTTGTCCATAGGGCTACTGTGAATTGAAGCCAGGTGGATCGCGCCACACAGCAACAGTCTTTATACTGTCTAAATTTATAACCCATTTTGTATTTAGATTTCTTTTCCCAGCAAGAACAGCCCTGTGGTATAGTAAGGTGTGCCTTGGACTGCTTACTGCAAGGTCATCAGTTCAAAACCACTAGCTTGGGGGAAAGATGAAGTTTTAGAAGCTAGAAACACACAGGGGCTGTTCTACGTTGTCCTATAGAGCCATCATGAGTCAGAATTGACTCGATGACCAAGACCTTGTGTTTACTTTTCCCCACAAAAATCAAAATGCATACAGTTAATCTGATCTCTCTAAAATGTTTACAATCTATTTAGAATGGAAAGCAAATAGCATTGCACAACTTAATTTTAACCATCACATGATGGAACTGGCTGTATTGATTGATGTCTGTGAACAACTCCCAAGATACCATGTTAGCATATGTATGAAGGCAAGAACAAACCACTTCGGGGGATATTTGTCAAGTTTAATCTTGTTTCATATTTGGAGTGATATCTCACTCAGGAATATAAACTTGACAGTGCAAGTTCGACAAAAAGGAAGCTTCAGAAGGAATCACATAATAAAATCAGTAACTTTATGAATAAAATTAAAATCATTCATTTTTGGAGGCATTGCTTGAGCAGTTTACTAATCAAAACAAGTAAGGAAAATAGCTCTCAGAGTGGCTAATGTTAGTTTATTTTTCTTTCTTTCCTTCCCTAGTCAAATGCAATTTGCATTTAAAAGCATTGTCTAAGGTTAGAACAGTGCTTAGAATAGTTGAAGGAAAATAAAAAAACATTGGTTTGGAAAGCTATACTATTCCTTAATTTGCCAAAAGAGTGCTATGCAACTTTTCTATTTTCTTACCTTGAAAAGACATATCTTACTTTGCAGACATAATTCTGCCAGGTGAGTGAGTGTCATTGAACGTAATGTCCTGTGTCTAACCCTCACCTTTTTTTCAAAACAGGATTCAGTCACTTAAGTTTTCTAACATGTATATGTGAACATTCCATATATTTTAGTCTAAATAACTTTTCCATGTATAAATATACACCTTATCTCAGTATTTTTAATCCTATACCATCAATACTTTAATGCTATTATAATGATTATCAAAATTCCATGAAATTTACTTATATTGCCTCTCAAAAAGCTGATAATGCTGTCACTAAGGTAGAACAGAGATATATAGACTTTAGGTATATGAACGGACTTTGAGCTCACACTTAGCTGTAAGTTCTAACCTAAAAGCAATCAGTTCTTATGATGTGGCCCAATTTGAAGGGGTCCTGAAAGGATCCCTGAATATATGTATGGTAAAGAAATCAGATGGTTTCAGCTATCAGAAAAAAATAGTATCTAGCATCTTAAAACTTTGTCTTAAAGCAAGCATTCATCACAGTGAGGTGCAAGCCAAGTGCACAGGGAAGAAGCACACCGAGCTATGTGATCCACAGACTATAATAATAAAATCCCAGACCAGGGATTGGAATGATATTAGAGCTCAAATTCTGAGCACCCGGTTTGCAAAAGGCTAGGCAGGACAGCAAAAGCCCCCAATTTAGTTTCCTCCCACAGAAGCTAACAGACATCCAGAAAGAAGTTTGTCATCAATTGACAGTTTACTGTTTTAGAAATAAGAAAACCATTCCATGCACTTGAGAATTTCCCGTAGCGCTGATCTTGTAAGCTATGTTTGACATCACAACAGTTCTGTGACTTTTTTCAAGAACAGGAAACAAAAATTCACAGCTGCATGCTGTGCTCTCAAATCAACCATCTCAAAATACAGGGTTCGAGTAAAACTGCTTTTATGAAAAAATTCACTTGACCAGAGAGTGCCTTCCCAGGCAACACCACTGAGTGCACTAACTCAGTGCGAGTAGCTCAATATTCACCTAGTGGGAAAAATGCATACTATAAAAACTTTGCCAGCTGAGCCCCGGTGGTGTGGTGGTTGAGTGCCCGCCTGCAGTCCTTTGGCATGGCGGTTCAAATCCAGCAGCAGCTCTCCAAGAGCAAGGCTGGGTAGCTCGCACGCACACCAGGGGGCAGTGATGCCGCCCCTGAAAAAATTTTGCCCAGTATAACCTTTTTTGGGTTTCATGTTTCTTCAAAATAAATTTAGGGGCAATTGATGAGTCAGATTCCCCATTAAAATGACCAAAACCCATAATGTTTCAAACAGCACTTTTCAAAGTGGCATTTGAAGATGATCCTGACACACTAAAATAATACTGGATTACTTATTGAGCACTTAAAATATATGGTATCATGATATCATAAGAAAACAGGCCCCATGTTGAAATCAGATAACTAAAGCAGAATTTATTAATGGGAATGTTTGTATAGGTGTGTACAGGCTATCAGAGTAACATGAGAGAGAATGTAGTGACTTGGAGGCAGTTAGCATCATGGCACCAATACCACTGCTAGGTTTGAAAGAACAGGACCTGGAGGAGGGAGGAAGGGGACAGGAACAGAGGGAGAGAGAGGGGGGAAGTGGGGAAGAGGAAGAGGGAGAGAGAAAGAGAAAGCAAGAGAGAGAGAGCTGTAAAATGCAAGACCTAGGTTGAGTCAAGTGCAATGCTTAGGGTTCAGAATTTAAAGCAATTGGTCCTTCCTCTGGTAGACACCTCCACATCTACTACTGGTTGAAGGTTGCCCCTAGAGGTCTTCATCTCCCTGTGATTTGTTCTCTTACTTGGCTAAATGCAGCTTTGTGACAGAAAGCAAGAAGCTAAACAAAGGGCACTTGTCACACCAGCATGTGGAATTGGATGTGAAAGCAGAGGTAGGTAGAAAGGCTAGGACTCCTCACACCTACATCCCCTGCTCCCCCCATCTCCACTTGAAACCAAACTCAAAATAGAGGAAAGCTCAGGCATATTTGCCAGCACTTTACTATTTATTCTGTGTTCCCTGTGGTTCCCTACAAACCCATTCCAACAAACCCAGAAGCCCTTCCTCACCTCAAGAACAGGGCAAACTCATGCTGTTATGCCATGCATTTGATATGGACCTTTCATGGCAAAGATCTGAGGGTGTAGCATTTTCTCTCAAGCTAGTGTTTCTGTTACTAGTTTAAACATATTTTGAAGCTACAAAGCTGGCTGTTGCCTCTTCATGTCTGTTTATCTCTGCTGCAGCAACTCTGTAGATAAACACTGTCCAGCCAGGTCTGATTCATGGCTGTCCCATGTACAACAGAATGAGCAGTTGCTGAGTCCGGCAACACACAAGACAGTTGGTATTTGCGAGTCCATTGTTATCGACAGTGGATTTTTTGGTACTTTCCAATCTTGGGGGCTAATTTCAAGCACTCTATCAGACAATGCTCTTGCCTTCGTGCATTGGTAAGCATTGAATCATGGAAGTTGCTCTTAAGGTTTCCTTTGGCTGACTTTTGGACTTAGATCCCAAGTCTTTCTTCCTGATCTTAGTTTGGAAGCTCCCACACTCTAGGGACCTTGCTGGTATTTTAAATACTGATCCTGTAGCTCCCAGCATCACAATAGCATGCAAATCATAACAGTCCAACAAGCTGACACATGTGGTGGGTAGTAACCCTGCACTGATTAAAACTATTCACTATCTTCTAGAGGGAAAAAAAGGTGAAAGTAACAGGAAATAAAACAAAAGCACCCTGAAAAGCATGAGTTAATGTTTCAAATATAATGCAGCACGCCTACATACATGTTTTCTGGGGTAAAAGTAACTCATTTCTGGCTATCTCCCAGCTTACCTCAAGCCTCAGTCATGTAGAGAATAAGACAACAACCTAATCTGCTCCATTCATATACCTCCCCCCAAATAACCCAAAACTACTATGATGACACTATAGGGCAGAGTAGAAGTGCTCCACGGGACGCCTATACCTGAATCCTTACAGACTGTCACATCTTGCTCCCATGCAGTACATGTGGGGTTCAAACTGCAGGCCTTTTGATTTGTAGCTGAGCGGATAGACACTGTACCTGCAGGGCACCTCCTTTTATCTCACCACAATGTAACTTCCAGCTTCATAGACTGATCCTTAGGTGTTTTTAATGGAAAATATGGAGAGGAGGAAAATGAAATGAGACATAAAAAAGAAAACTTGGGGAAGTTTGGGGGTGGAGTTGAAGAAAACAAATGTAAGGATAGTGCTGAAAGCAGATTAAAAAATAAAGAGTTAAACAAGTACCACTGAGAATATGTTCTTTTAAAGCTATTCAGAAGGTGCATATGCAGACCTACATTATTTCTAAATTCCTTTTGATTGCATGGATGATATTCTTTTAACTCCAACAGCATCCTGCCGCAGAACCATGTAAATCTAGTTGTGTAAGCAGTCCACACCTGTCCTTGAACATACATCTCTGCATGCTTTCCTTTTCTTACTTCTTTTCTCCTCTCTTCTTTCTACCAGCCTCTCCAGAGGGGGTGTAGACTATAAGAACTACAATCTTATCCTTCCATAAATATAGATCGTGGCAATAGAAGGATAGCATTATTTCAGATAGATGATTTCAATATTTTGGCTCTTAAATATCATATATATCACATATGTTGCGTATTATAATCCTAAGAGATGCTGCCAAGCCTTTCTTATTTCCACTTCATTCTCCTCATATGAACTTACATATTCCAAGAGTAATAATTTGCAGTTGCATCTAATCCACTCCCAGTATTAGGCAGTACCGGAAGCCCTTTTCCTTGCTTTGCAATTTGTATTCATTTCCCAGGAATGTCACGTTAACAAATTAACATAAACTGAGTGATTTAGTACAACAGAAATGCATTCACTCCATTGTGGTGGTTATAAGCCTAAACTCAATGTGAAAGCTAACAGAAGACTCCTTCCTTGAGTCATTCTAATTTCTGGTGGTGGTCAACAATTCTTTGCATTCCTAGTCTAATAGCCACATCAATACAATCTCTACCTCCATGCACATGATCTTCTGGTTTCTGTGTATCCTTCTTCTCTGCCTCTTCTCTTAAAGGGATCCCAGATGCGAAATTTAGGATCCATCCTCATCTAATGGGATCTTAAGTACACTAATTCAGTCTACAAAATCCCTATTTCCAAATGAACTCACATTCTGAGATTTTTGAGTGGACATGAACTTTGGGATTATTTAACTCAAATGACCCACATTCTCAGTAATGATCTGAAAGATTAAAATTTTGAGATCACAACAGGAACTTGAAAAGAAAAGCTTGAGAAACTTCTCTGGAAAAGACCAGCCTTCTGTAGAACAGGTCTGTTCTGATATACCTGGAACTGCCATGAGTGGAAATTGACTTGACAGCAACTGGGTCTCTTTGTTTTTAATTCAACCCCATATATCATTCAATGACATATAGCATTTGCTTCCTCCCCACCCACAGTCTCCACACCAACCCAAGGCTGAAAGCTCGGAGTAGGCATTCGAGTAGTTTTACACACTGACCATATGAGTCATTGCCTTTAAGTTAAAATGTCATCTTAATCCATAAAATTTTATATTGTAGGCATAAGTGAAATGAACTGAACTGGTATTGGCCATTTTGAATCAGAAAATCCTATGGTTTACTATGCCAAGAATGACACAATCAAGAGGAATGGCATGGAATTCATAGACAAAAAGAACATTTCAAGAGCTTTCCTGAAGTACAATGCTGTCTGTGTTAGAATGCTTAGCCCCATTCAAGGATATACAATCAACACAACTATTATTCAAATTTGAACACTGCCTAGAAATGCTAGTGATGCAGAAATTGAACAATGTCTTCAGTCTGAGTTTGATCAAATATATAATCAAGATACATTGATAATTATTAGTGATTGAATGCAAATGTAAGAGATTTAGTTCTATATAATGATTCATCTACTTTGAACATCAGTGGGAAAGGCCAGAAAAGCCTTGATGTTGCCTTGAGGGTCTTTGACCACAAAGTATCAGTTTGCCCTTATCTTGGGCCCTTATGCTCGATAAATTTGTGTTAATGTATGGTATGAAATATGTTTCAAAAAACTGTGTGTTCAAATCCTACTACTGATACCTATGCAATCTTGTTTGGAAATAGGAGTTTTCTTTATTGTGCTAATTAAATAATACCAGTTTACAATATATCCTAAATATACTTACTTCTGAGTTTTAAGAGACAGGGAAAAACAAGTACAGATCCAAAAGGGCCAGGAACAGGAGCCTTCATTTTTCTGCTCATGAAGCAGGATGAGAAAAATAAGCAAGATAACTCAGAAAATTGAAGCAAACAAGGATCTCATTTCGCTTGGACCCACAATCAACACCATGGAAATAGCAGTCAAGAAATTAAATTATGTGTTGCATCAACAAATCTCAGCAAAAGATCTCTTTAAAATGCTGAAAAAAATTTTAAAGCATAAATACCATAAGGCTATGGTATTTTCAATCACTTAATATGCAAGCGAAAGCCGAGCAAAGAATGCGAAAAACCAAAGAATTGATACATTTGAATTATGATGCTGGTGAAGCATACTGAATGCACTATGGACTTTCAGGCGAATGGACAAATCTGACTTTGGAAACAGTAGAGCTGCAATGCGACTTAGACATGAGGACTGTAAAATTATGTTTCATGTATTTTGGGTGTGTTATATGAAGGAGCCAGTTCCTGGAGAAGGACATCGAGGTCAGCTAAAGAGAAGACCTTCAGTAAGATGTATTAACACCATGGCTATATGATACATTGCAAGAATTGTGAGAATGACACAGGACCTGGCAGCGTTTTAGTATGTTGTAGATAGGGTTGCCTTGACTGGGAACCAACTTTATGGCACCTAATAAAAACAACATCAAGGTATTAGAGTTGTGCTGGAGACACAGTGGGGGAATTACACCCGATTTGACCCCACCAGCCCAAGGCAAAACACTAACAGAAAAGCAAGGGAGCAGAGCAAGGAAGTCCTGAGGGAGTACCAAAAATAGACTTTGGGGACAGGCCATGGCACCCCATCAGACTTGACTTGAAAACACTCCTAAAGGTCAACAAACAGACTTGACTATCTATAGATTTTTCTTTTTCTTTTTCTTTTTTTTTGGGTGGGTGGGGGGGGGGGATGTCATTGATTTGTGGCTGTTGTTGTTCTGTTTTCTTTTGTTATTTTATTTTGTTCCTTCTTGATTTTTTGCTTGTTATTATTTATGCAAGTCTATCTAGAGAAGATTGGCTGGATAAACAATCTGGAGGAAAACCTGTGCCACCGGCAGTTCTAGGGAACATGGAAAGGAGGGCGTGGGGAGGGGGGGCGCGGTTGGAAAAAAGGAACTGGTGTTAACAAGCCCAAGGGCAAGAAAACAAAAAGTGATCCAAAATTGGTGGTGAGGATTTGATCAAGAGCAATGCAACCAAGAGGATTACTGAAACCCAAATGAAGGCTGAACATGATAGTGGGACAAGAGGAAAGTAAAAGGAAACAGAGGAAAGAATGAAGAGGCAAAGGACATTTATGGAAGTCTAAATACAGGCATGCACATAGGTAAATATATTTATATATGAGTATGGGGAAATAGATCTATATGTATATATTTATAAATTTAGTATTAAGGTAGCAGATTTAAACTGGGCCTCCACTCAAGTATTCCCTCAATGCAAGAACACTTTGTTCTACTAAACTGGCATTCCATGACGCTCACCTTCCCAACATAATCACTGAAGAAAAAATGATTGCATAAGCAAATGTGGTGAAGAAAGCTAATGGTTCCCACCTATCAAAAGATATGGCATCTGGGGTCCTAAAGACTTGAAGATAAACAAGTGGCCAACTAGCAGAGAAGCAGCAAAACCCAAATGGGAAAAGTACACTAATCTGTGTGATCAAGCAGTGTCGATGGGATCAGGAATCAGGCATCACAGAACAAAAAGTCCTATCGTTAGTGAGAGTGTATGAGGAGTGGGGACTCAAAGCCCATCTGTAGGCAACTGGACATCTCCTTTCAGAAGGATCTCAGGAAGGAGACAAGCCAATAAGGGTACAATGTAGCAACAATGAAATATACAATTTTCCTCTAATTCTGTAATGCTTCCTCCATCCCCCAACACCCCTTCCCCCCTATCATGATTCTAATTCTCTCTTACAAATCCAACTATTATAGAGCACGGACACTGGCACAAATCAGAGCTGGAAACACAGGAAATTCAGGACAGATGAACCCCTCAGGACCAGTGGTGAGAGTAACAATATCAGGAGGGTAGAGGGGAGGTGGGTAGAAAGAGGGAATCAATTACAAGGATCTACATATAACCTCCTCCCTGGGGGATGGACAAGAGATGTCAGACAGTGTGAGACATGAAAAAATAACAGTAATTTATAAATTATCAAGGAGGAAGGGGGTGTGCAGAGGGAGGGGAAAATGAGCTGAAACAAAGGGCTTGAATAGAAAGCAAATGTTTTGAGAGTGATGATGGCAACAAATGTACAAATGTGGTTGATATAATGGATGATTATATGGATTGTCATAAGAGTTGTACAAGCCCCCCATTAAATGACTTTTAGGAGGCAAACTTTTATGAAGATAAACAACTGACAATCAAGAATCAGGAAATGTAACGTGATTGGAAATTCTTGAGACAAAGAATGAATACTATATTTTTGAGAAATCACAAAATGATATATATGATTATTTTTATTGTATATGCAAAAGATAAAATAATATGTCCCCATATTTAAAAAAAAAAGATTGGAATTGTTGTGTGGTACCAAAGGATAAGTAGCCCAGCTTTCAACTAAACAGTTGATGTTGGAGATTTGAGTTCACTCAGAAGTACTTCCAAGGAAAAGCCTGATGATCTACATTTAAAAACTGAGATATTGGGCTGAGCCCTGGTGGCGTAGTGGTTGTGCGCGGGACTGCGGCTCACTGGGCCGGAGGTTCAATTTGAGCAGTGGGGCTGGACCTCCTGCTCCCACCACCGGAGAGCAGTGATGCCCCCCCAAAATAATAAATAAATACAAACTGAGATATTTTTTAAAAAACCCTGCATGACAGAGAACACAGCTCTTTGAGAAGCATGAGTTCAGCATGAGTTGAATTCAAGTTTGAAGACCTTTGAAGTCTGACTCTGTGCCACTCTCATCTTTCTGTTACTCTAGCTTAAAACTCTGGTTGCCTTGGCCTTCTGAAATTCCTAGCTGCTCCTCAACCCAGGGAGGCCTCTAGTCTTTACTAGTTTCCCTTCTTGCGCCAGGGTCTAAAAACTCTCTACAAGCCATAAACTGGGGTGGTGATGGGAAGGGAGGAGGTGGGGTTGTCATAGGGTTCACTTTATTTGTTTCCCCTTCCTCAGGTCATTGTCCTAGTCTGTCTGATGTCTAATCCCTGAAAATCACCGTTTCATACATTTTTCTAGGAATTTAGTTGTTTAAGACCCAAAAGTGTGGGATACTCCCATCTTCATAATTCCACCATTCAACCACTCATGATGGAGAGGGTGCCACATGAATCATAGCACTTGGTTCAAATTCCTTCTGCAACTGTGTTATCTCCAGTTCTTAAATAAATTGACAATAAGAATAACATTATTATTTCTTGTTGTTGTTGTCGTTGTTGTTGTTGTTGTTGTTTTGGGGGGCATCACTGCCCTCTGGTGGTCGTCGGAGCTACCCAGAGCTGCTCCTGAGAGCCGGCGCTGGATTTGAACCATCAAGCGCGAGGGCCGCAATCCCACATTCAACCACTTACACCTGTGGGTCTCAGCCCCTAGCTTTATTATTTCATCTGTACTCATTGGTAATTCACTTTTTAAATTGATCTCTGCTGCTTATAAATTGCCTCATCAACTATTACTTCCGTTCAGTATTGATCCCTGAACAAGTGAACACGTCTCCATGAGCGGCCAACTTGTCTTACAAGCCCTGCTGCATTCCTAGGGCTTAAATTTACTTCTTGACACTGCCCTCCCACCTCAATAACTCCCCATTTATCTCTAAGGCACTCATTCATAGTCATTCAAAAATATTGTGGGTCCCCAAGAACTCTGACCTTGTGCTAAGCCCTAGGAACAGTGTAGGCATCATTTCTGCCCTCATAAATGTAATTGTGCAGCAAATATAATAACCATTTATGAAATAATCATTTATATGAATATGTATATAGGCTTCAAAATACATGGAAAATTTTCATTAGCTTTTCATTCCATGTTGCCACAAACATCTTAAGGAATCCTGTAATATATATGTGTAGAAATACACCTCTGAGTGTTTTCATTTTTGCATCAAAGCCTACCTGTACTAAAGGAAATATTTCTTATGAAGATTTACGACTGCCAGGCGAGAGCATTGTTCACACAGTTCATCTGAAGCACACCTGAGCAGCTGCTAATGCGCAGGAAGCCCCCCACGACAGGGTTCCACACAGATGGCTTCATGTCAAGTTGGTTCTAATGTATGTCAAATGCCCCTTTTTATTTTAATCTTTTCAGTTTTCATTATCATCATCTTTTATTATATGTGTGGGGCTGCAAGTGCAAGGTCAGCAGTTTGAAACCACCAGCTACTCCTTAGAAGAACTATGAGGCTTTTAACCTCTCCTGAAAGTTGTTGTCTTGAAAAACCACAGGACCAACTCTCTCCTGTTTCCTCTTAATGCTAAGCGTCTGAATGGATTTGAGGGTAGTGTGTTAGACAGGGTTCTCTAGAGAAACAAAACCAAGACACTAACAATTACACATATACATAGATGCCTAACATAAGAAATGAGCAATTTATTAATCTCTAAAGTAATATGAATGGTTCAGTGCAACTCACTTGCATGAGACAGCTAATACACTGGCAGTCCTTTGAGTCTTGAGGGCTACCAGGCTATCCAGCCACAGTAAACAGGAAGGCAAGTCACCAACGTCAGCCAGATGACAGTGTCCGACAGTCCCCAGCTCAAGCAATGCATATTCCAGTAGTGTGGTGAAGCAGGGCTTAAAGGAACTGTAATTTACAGCAACACAGTCTACAGTTTAGATGTGCCATGGGTAGTGTAGCGTGCAAATCGGGACACAGGACAAGCAAGACAGCTGGGTGCATATTGGTCCGAAGATCCAAGAGCAAGAGAGGCAAGTCAAGTTTCACTGAGCCAGTCATATTTCCCCCTTCAACTAATCTCACATGTGTTCATTGGCCATGTTGGCACAACAAACCTACCTATGACTGGCAGTGAGTTTATATTTTTAATATGATTTAAATATGATTTGTGAGCATATGAGAATAACATCAATAAAATACTGCAGCACTGCACACAAAACACTGTACTAACTGTACCATGTACCAAAAAAAAAACCAAACCTAGACAGTCATCGAATGTGGTTCATCATTAACTTAAATTTGTGGTAAATGAGAGACTATCTGTAGCAGGGAAAGATTATAGACTAGAAATGAAAATTGAGGGATTCCTTTGAAATAAGCTGTAGTGAGTGTAAGGTCAACCTCTCTGGTTTCTTGAAGGCTGGTTTTCCACAGGCCTCATTGTAAAAGGGAAAGAAGCAAGCCTGGAGTAAGCAGGAGAGGTCAGGTGAGAAAACCCTGCAGAAAGCCTGGCGCTGAGAGTGATATCTGCACGAGCCCCTTCCCACAGCTTGACTCTGAGCTCCAGCTGAAGCCGCTGAAGACAGACATGGACTCTGAGAATTCATTGCGACAGCCTTCAATTACCTGATACTGGCTCGGACTTGTGAAGACCAAGTATCTCCAACCAAAATGTTATGTAATAGATTACTCAGAGTTCACAGAAAAAGTTAAATGTGCATGACCCCTTACCATGCTAAAGTAACATTTTACTGGTACAAAATTGGCAAAAAGAACAACAACAAAAGTTCCTCTGTTTCCAAAGCATGCAACACTGGAGAGCAGGCATCCTGAAATACAGGGGGTCCACATTCACTGTTACCGAGTCCATGCCCATCCAGAGCGACAACTCACGTGGGTTTCTATGGCTATTTTATGGGACAAGAAAACCTGGTCTTTCTCCCCAGGAGTGGCTTGTAGTTTCAAAATGCCAACCAATAACTAGTGCTTCACCAGGGTTCCCAGATCTATGGGGGTGGTATTGCAAAATGCTTCAACCCTTGTGGAGATTTTCTACTATACACAATACCTTGCTTTTCTGTGATTTGTTTCATTGCTTGTTATAAGTGCAATTTTTTTTAAGAAATTGAGGGTTTGTAGCAATTGTGTCCAGCACCTCTACCAGAGTCATTTTTCCAACAGCATCTGCTCACTTCATGTCTTTGTACCATATTCTGCTAATTTTCACAATATTGTAATTTTTTTCTTAATGCTATATGGCACCCTTAGTGGACAATAGTACAAACCTCGTCGTTATACAAACTGGAAAATCATCCCACCAGCCTAAAGCGTACAATCTGTTTTCTTGTGACTCTCATTCTGGGATAGTGGTCTAGAGCTATGTCGACCCTCCTGCTGAGGTGTGCCCCTATTTACAAAATTGCCACATTAGGGGCACAGTCCTCTAGACTGTTTGGTCTGCTGAAAGCATTTGACCCCATCGTTAAGGCTTAATATCAATTACAAAATTAGAAGGAGGAGCCCACAAGGGTGAATCCTCATTTCCAGCACCAACTATAAGTTGGAGGTTTCTCATAACCACTCAGAAACAGATACATGAAAATAAAACTTCTCTCCAGTCTCATTTGTTGTTGTGAGTCTCCATGGAGTCAACTCTGACAAAGGGTGGCCCTCGTCTGGGAGCAGAACTGCTCATGGGAGTTTTCAAGACTGTGCAAACTGATCCCCAATCTGCCTTCTGAGGTGCTCTTGGTGGGTTTGAACTGGCAATGGTAAGATTGTTGCCAAGCTCTCGACCATTTGCACATCCCAAAGACTCCCTCGGGTCTCATCATCCACCGGAAAGATTCACAGAATACTCTGAAAACTTTTATGTTTATGATTGTGTTTATACAGGGAAAGGAAACATTGAAATCAGCCCCCCAAAAGAGACATACAGATTGAATGCCTGGAGTCTCAAAGACTTGAAGATAATCGAGTCGCCATTCATTGCAGAAACATCAAAGCCCACACAGAAGAAGCACACCAGCATGCGTGATCAAGAGGGGCCAAAGGGAGCAGATACCGAGCACCAAAGAACAAGAATCACATCATTACAAAGGAGGGAGAGAGCAAGGTGGGGACCTAAGGCCCACTGGTGGGTAATTGGTCACCCCTTTACAGAAGAGTCATGGGGAGGAAACAGACCAGTCAAGGTGCAGTCGGGCAGTGATGATGCATACAAGATTCCTCTAGTTCCTGAAGCCTTCCCCTATCTCCCCAACCATCATGGTCTCAACTCTATCTTGCAAATCCAGATGGACTGGAGAAGGTATACTAGTATAGAAGGGAGCTGGAGATATGGGGAAACCAAGATGGATGAGCCCCTTCGGGCCAGTAGTTAAATTGGAGCTGCTGGAAGGGTAGAGAGAAGGTGGGGTAGAGAGGCGGAACCAACTGCAAGGATATACACATAAACTCCTATTTGAAGGATGGGCATCAAAAGAGTGGGTTGGGGGACAGGTCAGGCAGTGAAAGATATGACAGAACAATAACAATGTATAAAGTATTGAGGGTTGGTGGGGAAGAGAGAGCAGGGGAAGAGGGGAAGGGATGGAAAAGCCAATACTATGGGCTTAAGGGAAAAGGCAGACGATTGGAGAACGATAATAGAAGTGGACATGTGAGGATGCTTGACATGGTATGTTTAATTATGCATTGTGAAAAACGATGTATGAGCCCTCAATAAAATGATTTTTTTAAAGAGAGACATACAGCAGGATTCTACACACAAAGTTTCGGTTGCCCGTCTCACCACCATAGAGCTAATGCCGACACATCGTGATGTTATACGTGGTTTCCCACATAGGGTCGTCTTTCACAGATGTCGGTGGGTTTGAATCCACAGCCTGTGATTAGTGTGATAGTGCAACATTAATCCCCTAACCCCATTAGGGCTCTTTATGATCTGCAAAACCCCTCACTGCCACAGTAGATTCTGAATCAGAGAAGCACTACAGAGCAAGGTCGGGTTCCTGTGTGTTTCAGAGACTGTAACTCCTTTCATCAAAAGATAATGTAATTCTTCACAAACTTTTTGCAGCTTTCTTTTATGTGTGTATGTATTTATTATTAGTGGATGTGATTAATATTTACAAAGTTCACTTTAAGGAAAAGAGACAATGTGGGTGGTCGCATCCAGTTAGTTGGAGGCTTTAAGAACAAACACTGTAGTTTCCAGGAGAAGAAGAAACTGTCTCAAAGCAGAAGCATAGACACTGCAGATCTGTCCACCAGACCTCAGACTTGCCAGACCCCATGATTACCTGAACCAAGTCTTTAAAGTAAATAAAATATAGGCTGCCCAAAATCCTATTGTGTGGGAATAAATGCAGCACTCAGGGAAATGCACACAGACTCTGGAGACCACGATTGACAGTACAGATCTAAATTTATTGCTGCGTTTGTAAGCCTTTTGTTTGTTTGTTTGTTTGTTTTTGTTGTTGTTTTTTGGGTATCATTGCTCTCCAGTGGTGAGAGTAGGAGGCCCAGCCCCACTGCTGGAATTGAACGTCCATCCCAGTGGGTTGCAGTCCTGCGCAAAACCACTACGCCACCGGGGCTCAGCCTGCGTTTGTAAGTCTTATATATGCTTCATTGACCAACTAGATAATTTCTTTCACATACTTCCTTGTTTCCAAATAAAACCTAATATGGTCATGGGTTTGCAGCTTGAAAAACGATTGGCCAACACAATGGGCTATGTAAATGAGGGGTTTCTGACTGAGTTACTTAAATGAGGTATAGCTGGCTGAGCTGGCCCATCCAATTGTCTTACAAGGCTGTTTCAATCACATTACAGGACCAACCACCGAATCGTATCACAGGACACTATCGTCTAGTCTAATCGTATTACAGGATCTTACCATCCAATTACATAACAGGATCTTAGCTGTTACTATGGGGAAGCTAGAAGCATTCTTAGAGGCTGTGTTTCAGAAATTGAAATGAAAGCTTGTCACATGATCTAGCTTGGGGTCTTATTTATCTAAAGAATAGAGTTTTCCCAGGAGTCATAGAAATGTGAGATACCCAGTAGCTTCAACCTGACTCAAGATCAGAATATTCTTGGAAACTTGGAAGCACGGGTTCCAGCTATCTAAGGGTGCAGATTCAAGCACCCTTCAAGCAGCTTCAAGACCACTGTAGGAATTGCAGCAGCATCCTGCACTTTCTATGCCTTTCTCCCAGATCCACAGGTCCTGCAAGGAACACCCCCACACTATTGGCTAGGTTTTTCTGGAGAACCCTAACTAACAGGTCCCAAGAAAGAAATAAGAAGAAAACACACGTGAAATCATTGAGTGAAATACCCCAAAAGGTAAATTCAGTTAATTGACCCTTATTCTCACCTAGTCCTGACTCATTAATAGAGGGTTCAAAATGCCCAAATAATCCACCTGGTGCAGGATGTGAAGCTGGGCACTATTTTAAAGATACACAATTTTTGCACGGTTAGCATGGGGGTGTGGGAAGACCTATGCATTCTGTGTCCCCATTTTCTGTGTTTAATGCACCACTGAACCACTCTTCACCTTTGCCTTGGGTCTTCATACGGACTCATTGTCTGAGTTTCTGTTCATTGTTAGGTCAAGAAGTTCTTTCAGATGGCACTTTCTAGGCGATCCTGTATACAACTCCCAAAGGTGGATCTAGTACTAAGGATATCAGTATTTCCTCTAACCTCATTTTATAGTAAGTAACTCCTAAAAATCATGCTCAAACTCTTTAATGTGGTTCATAGAGCAGGGGAGGCTATTTAGATATTACTTGGTTTTCTCTTGTTAGACCTATTGCTGAAGACTCAAAAAAATAAAAAGCTAAATGATCGCTCCATTTTTCTTCTGAAGGTCAACCAAATATGTCATTCTTTCTCCTTCCCTAGTAGTAGTTGGGGTGAATAATTTTGGTGGGTCCCACACGTTCTTAAATATATTCTTTAACACCTCCGTTTGGGAGGCATGACTGCCTATGAGAGAGAACTGCATTGAGTACTTTGAGAGAAGATGGAAGGTGAAGAAATCTCGGAGGTGGGGTATGTGTGTGTGTGAACCAATCCCTGAGTCTTGTAACACTGGGAAACAGGTGAGTTCTGGGCTTTATGAGTTACAGAAGGGAAACTTTTGGCTTCGTTTTTAGCCAAGAGGTAGCAGAACTTCTGCTGCACACATGTTCAGGGATGCTAAGTTCTGACCTCTGTCCATGGAGAATAAATCTGTCTGTGCATTGTTTATCATGGAGGGAGTCATCTTGTTGGCCTTCTGATGAAAACAGGCCAACGTGAATGAGCCTTGGAGCAGACAGGATGCATTAAATGTCTGAAGTTTACGTTTCCTGACAGATGCATAGTTCAGAATCCACATGCAAGGATGAGGAAAGGGTCAGAAAAATGTGACTGAGAATGGCTATACACTAAATCCTTAGTATAGATGAGCAGATCCCATTTATTTTTATTTTAGAAAATAGATGTTCTTTTAATTGCATCTACAGGATCTTGGTGCAAATTAACATACATCAGCTCACCTGTAGAATTTTTATCTGTTTACCAACTTATATATTACCTTACTCTAGATTGGTTAAATGTTTTTGCTCCCCAATTTTCAAGCACACGATCAGTTTTCTGGCCTCTAAACCTTTTCATTTGCCATCTCATCTGTTTAGAACAAGTCTGTCTTCTCCTTGCAACCCCACCCCCACCCCCACCCCCCCACACACACCATCCTTAGCTGAAAATGTCAGGAACAGGGCCATGCCAAGGATGCGGCAAGCCGGCGTCTTCTGATCCATTTGCGCGACTGGCTAGAAAGTCATGCCTGTTCAATTTGGTCATTGCTAAGCACAACGTAGAAGACTAATGAACAAAAGTGCTAGTAGAGTTAAGAAAATCTTACTTAGAAATGTTTTCTTTTCATTCCTGAAGCCTTCCTCCCCCCAACCATCATGGTCCCAACTCTACCTTACAAATCCAGACGGACTGGAGAAGGCACCCTGGTGGAGAGGGGAGCTGGAGATATGAGGAAACCAGGACAAATGAGCCTCTTCGGACCAGTGGTGAGACTGAAGCTGCTGGATGGGTGGAGAGAAGGTGGGATGGAGAGACGGAACCAACTGCAAGGATCTACCAATAATCTCCTATTGGAAGGATAGGCATCAGGGGAGAGAGTTGGGGGAGAGGTCGGGCAGTGTAAGATGTGACAAAACAATAATAATTTATAGAGTATTGAGGGTTGGTGGGGAGGGGTGAGCAGGGGAAGAGGGGAAAGGATGGATAAGCCGATATGAAGGGCTCCATGGGAAAGGCAGATGTTTGGAGAATGATAGCAGCAGCGGACATGTGAAGGTGCTTGGCACAGTATGTTTATTTATGTATTGTGAAAAACGATGTATGAGCCCCGAGTAAAATGATGTTTAATTTTTAAAAAAGTAATATGTTTCTAGCTAAACCTGACAAATACTTTGAACTAAAAGACTGTCACTTATCTTTTATTATAAATCCAATGCATAGCAAAGGCGTGAGTTGTTCAGCGCTACTTACGTAGCCATGATAGAATCTTCTCTAAGGAGCTTTGTCAAACCTTATTATATAACATTCATTATAAAATAACTCTCCCTGACACGGAGATAGAAAATATTTTACTGTAGCTAGGGAAAATCATGCCCTTCTATGAAAACACCACAAATTCTAAGTTCCATTACTGTTGTGAGAATTGGTGGTTCCAGTGAGTCTTTTCCACCTGTAGAAACCCTTTGTACAACAGAGAAAAACACGTCCTTGGTCCTTTATCATCTTCAAACTATTATTACCTTTGTTCCTGTTTTGGTAGCCAGAAGGCTCTTTAGAAGCAAGGCTGGCAAAGTTTCATCTCACATGAACATGTTGTCAGGAGATGCCAGACCCTGGAGAAGCACATCAAGCTTGGTAAAATAAAAATGGGACAGTGAAAAAGAGGGAGGCCTTTGAAAAGAGGATTGGCACAGTGGCTGCATTGATGGGCTCAAACGAACACATTTGTGAGGCTAGCATGCAATGGATGGAGTTTCCTTCTCTTGCACACAGGGTGACTGTAAGTCAGATCAACTTGACAGAACATAACAGCACAATAATTGCTATAGCCACTGAGTCAATTAATCTCATCTCAGGTCTCCCTCTTTTTAATTGACTCTCTACTTTGCAAAGCACAATGCTCTCTCCGGGGATTGCTTCTATCTACGAACATGTAGAAACTACACAAGATGAAGTCTCACTTTTCTCACTTCTCTGGAGTGCTTTGGCATGTGCTTCTTGAGTTAAATTGATGACAATCAATTAGCTTAGTTTATGGTTCTTCTAAGAAAATTTGTTTATCTTTGTGTCACGCCACAGCAATTTCAACAGGGTTCAGGTCAGGTACACCTTCATCTTAAATGTGACAATTTTACTTTTTAATACTTGAGAAGAGGTGTTTTGCAGCAGAGTTACTGCGATCTACCATTTCCTTTTATTGTTTTGACTGCTGCCACCATGTGCATTGCTCATGGATTCAAGTAAAATGAAATATTTGAGAACTTTATTGTTTTCTCCATTTATAATACTTTGCTTATTGGTCTAATCATGATTTTTTTTAATGTTGAGGTATAATCTAGACTTCATCAGCAAGTGCCTTAAGCCCTCTTCATCTTCAGCAAGCAAAGTTGTGTTATCTGCAACTTAACCAACTTCATGTTCTTCTTCAGGCAGTCTAATTTCTTGCTCTCTAGCATCTCAACTCTGAGACTGTATAACTGTGAATGGATGGAGGCCTTATGTACACCCTTCCTGATTTTAAACAGTACAGTATGCCCTTGTTCTAGTAGAACAACTGCTTCTTGGTCTATGTACAACTTCTGCATGTGCACAATTACATACTCTGAAATTCTAGTTCATCACACTGCTATGTATAATTTGTTATGAATAACAAAGTTATTCAGCATAGTTGAAGGCCTTTACATTGTCAATAGAAAGCAAACAAGCTTCTCTCTGGTATTCTTTGCTTTCAGCAAAGATGCATTTTACCTAAACAATGATGAATTCAGCTTGGATTTCTGGCAGTTCCATGCTCTGTTGAATCAGGGTGATAATTTACATTCTTGCCCAGTTTCCATTCCCAAATGGAATCTCTCCAATTTTTTTTCTTTTAAGTATAATTTTTGCTGTTAGTTTTATATATGTGTACTTAAATTTTGAAAAAAAAAATTCTATTCTGCTGAAAAATTTTCGCTAGAAAGTGTTGGATTTTCTCGTGTGACCTTTTTACACTATTTCAAAGAATTGTATGGTTATTTCCCTTTGTTTTATATATGTGGTGGATGATATTGATTGATTTTATAATATTGAGCCATTTTCATAATGCTGAAATGGATCCCAATTGATCATAGTATGTGACTTTTTTTTGTTTCAAAAGTCTATTTGGCTAAATTGTCACTGAAAGTTTTTCCATCTATGTTCATAAGAGATATTATTTTGAAATATGTGTGTGAGAGAGAGCAAGACAGACATAGAGAGACACAAAGAGAGTGAGACAGAGACAGAGAGATCTTCACCTAATTTCACTATCAATTATAGATTAGCTTCATAGCAAGGGTTCAGTAGTGTCTCTTCTTCTATGCTTTTGAAGAGATTTAGTAAAATTAGTGTTAGTTGATCTCTGAATGTTTGGTTGGAGTCTCCTGATTAGCCATCTGATCCTGGACTTATTTTGATTGGAAATTTTCTAGGACATTTTCAGTCTCTACTTTTGAAATGGGTTTGTTTAAACTTTCTGCCTCTTTTTACAATGGAGTAGGTTCTGTGTTTCTCAGAATATAGCCATTTCATCTAGAATTTTTCATAGTTACCAGCCAGATCTTCTTTATTTCTGTTGGATTAGTTATAATACCACAATTTCATTTCTTTGTTTGTTTGTTTTTGTTTTGGGGGGGCATCACTGCTCTCTGGGGGTGGGAGTAGGAGGCGCAGCCTTCCTACTGGATTTCAACCTCCAACCCAGTGGGCCACAGTCCTGTGTACAACCACTACGCCACCAGGGCTCGGCCCACAATTTCATTTCTTAATCTGGTTCTTCTTCTTCTGGTATTTTTTTGTCAGCCTAAACAGTGGTTAGCCTATTTTGTTTGTTTGTTTGTTTATATTTAAATACATTATTTGGGGGCACTTACATCTCTTATCACAATCCATTCATTCATCCATTGTGTCAAGCACACATGCACATATGCTGCCATCATCACTTTCAAAGCATGCTCTTCCCACTTGACATCAGATCCCCATTTCCACCCCCCCCACCCCTACCTGTCCTCCCTCATGAATTCTTGATAAGCTATAGATTATTATTTTCATAGCTTACATCCTCTTTTGTCACTCCTCACCAGCTTTTTCATTATTCATCCCCATGGGAGGGGGTTCTACATTGATCCTTGTGATCAATTCCCCTTTCTTCTTCCACCCTTCTTTAATCCTCCTGGTATCTCTACTCTCATTGTTGGCCTTGAGAAATTTATCTTTCTGGTATTCCCTGTGTTACCAGATCTCATCTGTAGCAGTGTGCATGCTCTGGTCTAATGTGATTTGTAAGGTAGTACTAAAGCCACAACAGTGGGGGGAAGGAAGCACCAAAGAACTCGGGGAAAGCTGTGTACTGCATCAGAGCTATACTGCACCCTGACTGACTCATCTCTTCCCCGTGACCCCTGATGCCCAGCTGTCTACAGATGGACCTTAGGTCTCCACTCCATGTCCCCATCATCCACATTGTGTAGGATTTTATTCTGGGAATTAGATGTCTGCTACTTGATTTCATCAACACCCCATGATCACACAGGCTTGTGTGCTTCTTCCGTGTGAGCTTGGTTGCTTATCTTCAAGCCTTTAAGATTCCAGACTGTATCCTTTGATAGCTGGGCACCATCAGCTTTCTTCACCACATTGGCTTATGCACCCATTTTGTCTTCAGTGAACATATCAGGAAGGTGAGCATCACAGAATGCAGGATTATGAGAACAAAGTATTTTTGTGTGAGACCCAATGTCCATCTGCAGCCTTAATATTTAACATATTGATATGAGTACATAGTTCTATTCCCCTCTCATTACATATAAATATATTTACATATGTACATGCCTGTATTTAGACCTCTATGTATGTCCTTTGCCTCCTGGTTCTTCCCTCTGTTTCCTTTTAGTTTGCTCTTATCCCACCATCATGTTTGGCCTCAAATCAGGTATAGTAATCCCTCCCTGCTGCATTCCCCTTGATTAAGCTCCACCAGGCATCCTATGCCCTTCTCTTCCTTGATTTCAGTTCACTTTCGTTCCTTGTCCCTGGATTGGTTCCCCCCACCCTGCTCCGCTTCTTTTCTGCCACCTCCCCTTTTCCCGTATCCCTCAGGAAGCATTGGTCCCATTCTTTTCGTCTCAGAATTGTTTTTTCTATCTTATCAAAATAGTCATGCAGAGACATTAATGAGTGCAAAAAAACAGACAAAGTCAAACAAAACAACAAAGGAAGTCAAGACCAACAAAACTATAACAAGAACAACAAAAAGAAATCAACTGACAAAAATAGAAAAACCTACAAAGAGTTAAAGGTCCGTTTGTTGGCCTTTACAAATATTTTCCAAAGAAAACACTTTGTTGATTTATTGGTTTGTTGATTCTTTCAGTATTTTTTTCAATTTCATTTCTACCATTACCTTTTTATTTCTTTTCTTTCCTAGTAGCTTTTGGAATCCTTTTTTCTTCCTTTTCTATGTGTTAAAGATGTTAATTATTTTTGGATCTTTC
>PVJH01017347.1:0-47827 GCA_004026705.1 Nesogale talazaci | reverse complement strand
TTTTTTTTTTTAATGAATCATTTTATTGGGGGCTCATACAACTCCCCTAACGATCCATACATACGTCAATTGTATGCTGGCCACATGTACACACTGGTTGCCATCATCACTCTCAAAACATCTTTCTCCACTTAGGCCCCTAGTACCAGCTCCCCATATTTCCCTTCCCCCTCCCCTCTCCCCCACGAGCCCTTAATAATTTACAGATTGTTATTGCTTTTTCACATAAAGTGGTGTTTCTTTCGAAGCATTTTTAAGCGGTGCTACTTGGGAGCGGGGTGGGTGTGGGTGGGAAGAGAACACTAAAACCACCAGTTTTTACAGTTTTACCACCCTTTTCCAAACTCCCCCCCCCCCACCCACCAACCCCATCTGAAGATCAGTTTGTATTTCCCTGTGCCCTTCCAAGACTGTGTTTCAAAGTCGCAGCGCTCACGGTCCCCTCCCCAGACCCACTGCCTTCGGGGAGCCTCGGGCCCAGCAGCCCTGCGGGCCGGGCTTTGGAAGGCCGCCTCTTTCTCCTCCATCTTGCTCCTCCAGGGTCGCCGTGGTGCGGGGCCCCGCGGCCCAGTGGCCCAGTGCCGAGCTCTGCCGTGCGGGAGAGACGCACGCACGCACGCAGCGCCTTTGAGACCCGCTGGCTGGGGCGGGGCGCACGACCAGAATGACTGCCTGCACACAATTTCCAGGTCGCGTTTTCAGCAGAAGTTGTCGTCGGTCATACGCTCCCTGCCATCCGTAAGAAACGCAAATGGAGGCTGAGCCCCGGTGGCGCAGGGGTGGAGTGCACGACTGCACCCCACTGGGTGGGCGGTTCACATCCAGCAGCAGCTCTCCAGGAGCAAGGCTGGGCCTCCCACTCCCACCAGGGCGGTGATGCAAAAAAAAAAAAAAAAAAAAAAAGCCAAGCCAATTGACTCTCCGTATAGGAGTCTGTCTGCCGGCCGAACTGGGCTAATTCACTTCCCGAAACTTGGAAGGCACCGGCCTGGGTCCGCGGGAGCCGCACGCTTGCCCAGGGACCGCGGCACTTGCTTTCCCCCCGGTCCGCCTGGGTTTGCCGCTGCAGCCGGTGCTTCCCCTGTGGTGTGGCCGATTTGGGCTACTTCTCTTCCGTTGGAGCTCCAGGACTGCGGCAGTCGGCATGTGTGACCCTCAGCGATCATTGTTTCATTTGAGAATGAAGTAGTAATTAGAGAAAAATAACAGAAGGCTGGCTTCCACTCGGTTGCTAAGAATGGTTTCATTGATAATGCTAGGCTTCGATGTGGGAGATTCCCTTTTTTTTTTTTTAACTTTAAAAAATAAACTTAATCGTGAATTAAATGGGGGTTTACATTCAGATCCTCATGTTTGTGTCCCACAATGCAAACAACCCACGGATCCTCCCTGTAGCTTGCCCAAGCCACCCCCACCCCCACCCCGCCCCCTGTTTTCCTCTCTTCTGCCTCTGGTAGACTTTCCCCCTTACCTGCCTGAATTA
Source organism: Nesogale talazaci (assembly GCA_004026705.1). Taxonomy (NCBI): domain Eukaryota; kingdom Metazoa; phylum Chordata; class Mammalia; order Afrosoricida; family Tenrecidae; genus Nesogale; species Nesogale talazaci. The sequence continues at coordinate 46,344 of PVJH01017347.1, read as the reverse complement.
ACCTGCCAGCTAGGGGGTCTCCTCCCCTCTCATTTCTTCTCACTCCTAGTAACCAGGAGAGTCTATTTCTTGTGGCATGGAAATGTTTATCTTGATTTTTTTTCTTTTATAAGTCATCTTATCTCACACAATATTTGTCTTTTTGTAACTAACTTCAGCCAGCATAACCTCCGTCGAAAATCGTTCGTCTCGAGGGTTTCACCGCTTCTCTATTCTTTAGCGATGTGTAGGATTGCATTGTGTGTGTGAACCATCCTGTCTTTGTCCATTCTTCCTCGCATGAATACGGCAGCTGTTTCCATTCCTGCTGTCGTGAGCAGGGCTTCAGTGAACACGGTGTGCATGCAGACGCGTGTGTTGGTGCCGTCGGATGGCAGGCTTGTGTGGTGTGTCTGTCCAGTGAGTCCCTGTGGTTTGAGGGAGCACCGCACCACCTCCCACAGTGGTTGTGCAGTTTGACACTCCCATTAGCAGCATTGGAGGGTGCCAGTCTCATCGCATCCTCCAGCATTTGTCACCTCTGCTTTGGTTTTGTTTTTTTTTATTTTGTTATCAATGTCAGTGTGCGGTGGCATCTCGTTACTTTGATTTGCTTTAGTTTTTTTTTTTTTTTTTTAGTTTTTTTGGGAGCATCACTGCCCTCCGGTGGTGGGAGTAGGAGGCCCAGCCCCACTGCTGGAATTGAACCTCCGTCCCAGTGGGCCGCAGTCCCGCGCACAACCACGACGCCACCGGGGCTCAGCCCGTTACTTTGATTTGCCTCTGGTCATTGGTCACCTGATGTCTTCTTTGGTGAACTATCTGGTCAAGTCTTCTGCCCATTTTAAAATTTGATTACTCGCCTTTTTTCTTCTTGAGGTATTAAAGTTTCCATAGATTTTAGAGATTAGTCCTTTATCCAGTGTAATGATGATATATTTTTTCCATTCTGTGAATTCCCTTTTTACCCTCTTGATTCTCCTAAAATCCTTATTCCCGGGAAGTTCCAGTCACCCAGTATGTCTTCTGCTCTGTGTGTGTGTGTGTGTGTTTATCATTATGCTTAATAGTGTATTTGTGCCATGTATCGGGGCCTTTAAGTTTGTCCCTATTTTTTCATTGATTATAGTTCTAGGGTTTATATTGAGGTCTTTAATCCAACTTGAGTTCATCTCTCTATATGGAATGAACGATGGGCTGTTTCATTCTTCTGCAAATGGAAATCCAATTTTGCCAACACTGTTTGTTGAAGAGACCCTCTCTTCCCCCTTCAATGTGTTTCCATCAGGCTTTTGTCAAAAAACCAGTTGTCTGGAGTGGACAGGCTTATTTCTGGGTCCATTCAGCTGTTGTTCCCACGCCAGGTTGCTTTCACGCTAGTGACTGTGTCGGAGGTTTTGAGGTCAGGGCGTGAGCGGCCTCTTCGGCTTTGCTTGTCCTGTGTCTCTTTCCTCCCAGATAGCGTTGGTGATTGGTTTTTCCATTTCTTTAAAGAATGATACTGGGATCTGGGTTGGAATTGCATTATATTTATAGATTACTTTGGGTAGGCTTGACGTTCAAGGCGGAAAGATTTAACAGAGCAGTTTGGGTAGTATTTATGTAAGTTGAATGATTTACGATATTCTATTCTAGTCTATGATTAAAAAGGATAATAAGCATCACTAAGGAGTCCATGTTGTTTAGGACTGAGGGAGCCATGAGTGACCCGTCTGGGTGACAGCAGCCATCGTGATGCCCGCACTCTGATTACAACGGGGATGAGCTGTCATCTGCAAGAAGCCAAGAGGCTCGGCTTCCCTGCATGGGCATCGTCTCTGTCCCTGGGAGCAGCCAGCTGGGGGTTTCAAACTGCTGACCGTCCACATTGCAGTCCAATGTATAGCCACGATGCCACCAGGGCTCCTCAGACTTATGATCAGAGATGACATACTGGGCTTTCAGGGACACCCACCCCCTAGTGACCCCCAGGGCTGCCCTCTTCCTGAGACTGGGAGGCTTTCTTCCTGCGTTCCAGTGTCGGTGTAGTTATGAAAGAGCTTGGAAAACTGAACCTGCAGCTTCAAAAACTCAGGAGTCTCGGTATGGTGCAAACGTTTCAGGCACAGGGCTGCCAACATAAAGGTGGGCAGTGCCAGGCGCCCCCCCCCCCAAAGAAAGGTCCTGAGTTCCACTTCTAAGAGCTTGTCATTGGGGACCCACTGGAACACAGAGCACTGACATACGTCAGAGCTGGCCCGACAGCCTCTGAATGTTGACAAAAACCCAACAGACGGCGCAAGTGCCAAGGGTCCGAGTGAAGTTAGTCAAAAGATAAGAAAATCTGAAAGTTTCTGACAGCTAAATTGCTTTTTTTTTTCGGGGGGGGGGTGCATCACTGCCCTCAGGTGGTGGGAGTAGGAGGCCCAGCCTTTGCTCCATGGAGCTGGAATTGAACCTCCATCCCAGTGGGCTGCAGTCCCACGCACAACCACTACGCCACTGGGGCTCAGCCCCTAAATTGCTTTTCAAAAATGCTTTCTTCATTTTTAATTCAGTAATCGACAGGATAGACATCAGCTTGATCTATTTCCTGAACTCCTGTGACAGTCACCTCATCTGGTGTCAATGTGAGGATGAAGAGTACAGGGATGAAGTCTAGGCTGTCAATCTGAAGACAGTCAATGAGACTCTTGTGTGGGCATGGCCTTCTCCGGAGAATTCCAGGAAATGTGGTGCTCCCTTCTTGGGGATGGGAGACACTTCTCTCGCTGTCTGCCTGCCATTCCCATGGGGCCATTGCAGCTGACAAGACACATGGCATTTTGCTGATAGGCCCTGAGCCCTGGAAACTAGAGGAGCTACATGGAGACCCCTACCAGCACTGAGATGCTTCTGCCACCACTGGATCCACAAGACTCTGCACCCACCCTGTGCTTGTCCTGGTGTCATTGAATGTGCTTCGTGAATCTGAAGAGGACTTTATAGATTGGTATCAGACATAGGGACTCATATCGGACTTAGGACCTAGGACCGGACTGCACTGGAATGTTTTCTCAATGTACAATTAGCCTTTGTATAAAAAATCTCTCTTCTATACATACGTGTGTTTATGAATTTGTTTCTCTAGTCTACCCGGACTAACACAACTCCCTTTGACAGAGGAAGCACAAGCATGATATTGGGAGGCTGCACTATCTCCCACAGCTATCTTCCATTCAGAATTGGGCCTGCTCAGCCCCGGTGCCCCAGGCAGAGCCTCTAGTCCAGCAGTTCTCAACCTGGGGTTCAAACGACCTTTCACAGGGGTCACCAAATACATCCCACATATCAGATATTTACATGATGATTCATAGCAGGAGCAACAGTTGTGAAGTAGCAATGAAAATAATTGTGTAGTTGGGGGGGTCACCATCACCTGAGGAACTTTATGAAAGGGCCGCGGCCTTGGGAAGCTTGAGGACCCCTGCTCTAGGTAGTCCAAGTGCTATCAGGACTTGGCCCCCAGAGAAGAGTGTTGGTATGGGTGTTGCTAGGTACTGCGGAGTTCATTTTGATGCATAGCAACCCCAGGTGCAATAGAACCAGACACTGGCCAATCTGGCACCATCTTTACAGCCACCGCTGTCGCTGGGCCCATGATTGCAACCAGACAAGTTGTACCAGCTCATCTCCTTTAGCACCAGTCCTTCTCCAGGCGTGAGTCTCTTCCGGTACGGTGTTCAAAGCATGGGAGACGAAGTCTTGCCATGCTGGCTTCTAACATGCTGCCTGTGCTTCTCCCCTGGCAGATTTGTCTGTTCTTCTGGCAGTCTGCGCTCCTTCCGATAGTCTTCACCGACACCATATTCCAAAGGCATCGGTGTATCTTCGATGTTCCTCATTCACGATTCCGTTTCCACCTGCGTGTGAGAGCACTGAAAACACCATGACTGGGGCGGGGGGCCTTCAGTATCTTTGCTCTGGCACCTCACAGGGGGCACTGGGAGCAGATTTGACCAAAGCAATGCGCCACGTGATTTCTTGACTGCCCTGAGCTGTGACCGTGCATGTCCGTGACATGAAATATTTGACAACTCCACTGTTTCCTCTGAAGCTCACAGGTCAGATTGTGAGGCAATCTGCAGCCTCGAATCTTCATCAGCAAGGGCCTCGCGTCCTTCTCACGTGCAGCAAGCAAGGCTATCCCATCTGCACACGGCAAATGGTTCATAAGCCTTCCTCCCACCCTAGCCTCGGTGGGATTCCAAGTCTGTGGGTCTCACATGACCCTCCTCCAAGGGTCCACTTTCTGAGAATGTTGCTCAACATGCAGATGAAATAAGTTTGGTAAAAGGACACAACCCTGCCCACCTTCCTTGACTTCAAGCCACACAGCATTCCCCTGTTTTGATCAAACGGCTGCCTCTTCCGTTGAAGTCAGTTTCTACATGAATGTCATTAAGTGTTCTGGAATTGCTATTCACAATTTTACTCATAATTTCTTATTATCCACAAAGTCAAATGCCATTTATAATCACTGAAATTGAGGGAGACATCTGTCTTAGACTGGGTTCTCTAGAGCAGCAAAGTCAGGAAAGCTTAGATATGTACGTAGAGGAAAAAGGTTTATATCAAGGAAGTGGTTCACAGTGGGAGAGGCAGGCAAATTCCAGGTCTGTGGGTCTCACGTTATCCTGGAGACTTCTCTTGGTAGTTGAAGGTTTTTGCAGTCGATAAAAACAACCCTTTGGGGCTGAGCCCCGGTGGCGTAAGTGGTTGAGTGCGGGACTGCAGCCCGCAGGCTTGGTGGTTCAAATCCAGCGGCGGCTCTCAGGAGCGGCACTGGGGAGCACCCAAGACCACCAGCGGCAGTGATGCCCACAAAACAATAAACAAACAAAAAACCCTCTTTCTGATCATATCTTCTTTCAGCAAGATCCATCTGATGTCAAAATGATATCCCGCATTCTGTATCCTCGCCTACATCTAGCTTGAATATCTGACAGTGCCCTTTCAATATACTGCTGCAACTGCTTTTGAATTATGTTCAGCAAAATTTTACTTGTAAGTGTTGGATAATTTCCACAATCTGTTGTATCACCTTTCTTTGCCATGGGCACAAATATGACTCGAGTCCAGGCAGTTGGCTAGATAGCTGTCTTCCAAGTTTTTTGCATAACTGAATGTGTGTGTCCAGTGTGTCATTAACTTGTTGAAACATTTCAATTGGTATTCCATCAATTCCTGGGGTCTTTTTTAAAATCAGTGTGGTCGTTGCATAATCTGTTGTCAATTTGAGACTTAAGGATGAAGGGGCGGAGTTTAGCCTGTCAATCAGGTCACAGCTCGATGACCTCATTTGGAAGCAGTAAGGAGAGCAAGAACTCACTGGAGGTGGGACACAGGCTCCCTCCCTGTGAGACATAACTGACTATGAGCCTGATGGAGCCACGCTGATGCAGTCAGAGTCCTGGAGCTGAGGAGCCACATGGAGGCCTAAGCAAGAGCTGAGACGCTTCTACCGCCACTGGATCCACAAGACTGTCCACCCACTGACCTGTGGTCTCCCTGCATGCAGCATCATTGCATGTGCTTTGTGAGTCTGAGAGGACTTTATAGATGATATCAGACATATATTGGACTTAGGCGCTTGATCTGGATTGGACTGAGATATTTTTCTAATCATTCTATCGCTCTTGTGCATAAATCTCTTTCCTATACACATATAAGTGTTTGTTTCTCTAGCCATATATGAATTTGTTTCTCTAGTCAACCCAGACTAATATAACCAGTGTCTTCAGTGTGACTTGGATTTTTCCCCTTCAACACCACTGCTTCTTGATCGTACACTACCATGAGGTAGTTACATCTTGACCAGTTTTTTTGTACAGTGACTGTCTATTCCTCTCATCTTCTTTTGATGCTTTCTATATCATTTAATATTTTGCTGAGATAATTCTTCAATATTGAAACTCAAGGCTTGATTTTTTTTTCTTTAATTCTCTCAAATTGTTAAATGCTGAGTGTGGTCTCCCTTTTTGGCTTTCTAACTCCATGTCTTTGCATATTTATTTTCTTTTTTTGGGGGGGAGCCATCACTGCCCTCTGGTGGTCGTGGGAGCTACCCAGCCTTGTTGCTGCTGAATTTGAACTGCCAACCCAGTGGGCCGCAGTCCCACACTCAACCACTACGCCACTGGGGCTCAGCTCGTCTTTGCATATTTCATTATGATGTTTTACCTTGTATTCTCAAGCTGCTCTTTGAAATTTCCAGTTCAGCTCTTTTACTTCATCATTTCTTCCATTCACTTTAGTTACTTTATATTCAAGAGCAAGTTTCAGAGTCTCTTCTGATGTCTTCTTTGGTTCTTTCTTTCTTGTCTCTTCAATGATCTCTTGCTTTCTTCATGTACATTGTTCTTGATGTCATCCCACAGCTCCTTTGGTCTTCACTCATTAGTGTTAATGCAGCAAACCGGTACTTAACATGGTCTCTAAATTCAGATGGGATGTGCTTAAGTTTGTATTTTGACTCTGGTGCACTTGTTTTAATTTTCTTCAGCCCCAAAGATGTGGTTTCCTACCACCATAAATATTTGAAGTCCCAGGAACTTTTTTGGGAGGGGCATCACTGCCCTCTGGTGGTCGTGGGAGCTACTCAGCCTTGCTGCTGCTGGATTTGAACCCCCAACCCAGCGAGCCGCAGTCCCGCACTCAACCACTATGCCACTGGGTCTCAGTCCCTGAAGTCCCAGAAACTTAAAGGGACAGTTCTGCTCTGTCCTATAGTTTCATGACAAATCAGAACTGACTTGTTTGTATTGAGTTTCAACTTGAACATATATAAGTAATTGATGATCTGCTCCTCCATCTGTCCCTGTCTTGTTTTGACTGATGCTCTTGACCTCCATCTTCTCTTCCCATAGGTATAGGTGACTTGATTGCCCTGTATTCCATCTGGTGAGGGTTAGGCCGCTTATGCTGTTGAGAAAAAAGTATTTGTAAAAAGAAAAAGTGGTTGGACTTTCAAAATCCTATCATGCAATCTCCAACATCTTTTATATTGCCCAGGCTGTATTTTCCAACTACCAATCCTTTGTTTCCAACTTTCGCATTCTAATTGTCAATAATTAACAATGCATCTTGATTGTATAGTAGATCAATTTCGGACCGAAGAGATTGGTAGATTTCTTTCATTTCTTTATCACTGGCTCAGTGGTTGGTGTGTAAATTTGAATAACTGGTTTTACTTATCGATATATGGCTATTTTACCATCATTGACAGTATTGCACTTCAGGATAGATTTTGAAACATTTGTTTTGACATTGAACGTGAGCATTCTCCTTGTCAGCAGAGTAGACCTTATAATCATCAAGCATTCCGTTCCATTTCTCCTCCTTCCACTTTCCTTGATCTGTGGTTTGTGCGTTTCATATGCTAATGATTACTGAATGCGCCTAGCCACACCAGCAAATGGGAGTTCCAAAGGACTGACTGCATTCACTCTGGTTGGCTCTGCTTTGAGGAGCCAGCCCTTCCTCAGCCACACTCTGAGGGCTTTCCAATTCTGCCAGTGTTTCACTGCTACCCGTGAAGTTGACATTGGCCAAACCTTTTCAAAAGCAAGCGCGCGCGCGCGCGTGTGTGTGTGTGTGTGTGTGTGTGTGTGTGTGTGGTGGTGGTGATGGTGGCTGTTCTAAAATGGATCGTGGTAATGCTTGTACAACTCTTCTTTGGCGATATGTGGACTAAGTGCCAATTCAAGAGTTCTTCGAAAGAGAGGGGCCGGGGCAGTGGATCACCAGGTTCTTCTCCTTCATCTAACCCGTCTTGCTGCCATGCTGGAGATTTTCCTCCGCCGTGGGGTCGGTTCGGATGCATGGCAACCCCGTAAGTCAGAGTAGAACTGCCCTGTGAGTTTCCAAGACGGTAACATTTGTGGGGAGCAGAAAGCCCTGTCTTTCTCAGGCAGAGCTGCCTGGCGCTTTCTAACGGCTGGCCTTTCCGTTAGCGGCTCACCCCGTGTTCCCGATGCCACCCGTTAGGACCCCCGTTGACAACCGAGACCACCCGCATGGGAAGGTCCCAGCGGTGCTTCTCCACTCAAAGCAGATTAAAATCAGCTCCTCGTGATGACCTCAGCGCTCACTTACTCATAGCTGGCTTTACACTGGGACTGTGACTTGCCTTGCAATATGTATTTTGGTGGGTAGTCCAAGTAGAGGCCAGACTCATGAAATCTGACATTTTAACCCCAGCTTCAGCATCTTTGCACTAGAGTGCTGGCAATACCCAGTGGCATATTTCATCATGTAACCGTTATTTACTCTGCGTGGTAAATCTCAGTATGCAAATTCTACTTGAAACTTTAGCAGCACCACTAGCTTCTGACCCCGCTCATCTGTCGGTTTGTTGCAGTGCTGTGACTGTGATGCTAGAGAATATGCCGCTGGTATTTCAAATACCAGCAGGGTCGCCCAGATGGAGAACCGTCTAGCAAAAAGGAAGAAGCTGTCCATTTCGGGAAAATTCGCCACTGACATCTCGCAGTAGATACAGAGCCAGAAGATGAGTCCCTCCAGCGAGAAGACATTTAAGACACCATGGGATATAGCTATCTCCACAAGAGAGAGTTGAATTGAACAACACAGCTGAAGAGAAACTTAGGGGGCCTTCATTTGCAAGGCTCAAAATGAAAAAAAAAAAGCAAGCACCCATTAATTACTGGGATATGGAATGTATGAATATGAATCTAGAAAAATTCAAAGTCATAAAAATGATATGAATTGATAGCCTAACCATTTGATGAGCAGAAATAGCCTTTATTGGCCATTTTTAATCAAATAATTATATGGTTTGCTAAGCTGAGACTGACAAATTGAAGAAGAATGATGTCACATTCATCATCAAAAAGAACATTTCAAGGGCCGAGCCCCTGTGGCGTAGTGGTTGTGCGCGGGACTGCGGCCCACTGGGACAGAGGTTCAATTCCAGCAGTGGGGCTGGGCCTCCTACTCCCACCACCGGAGAGCAGTGATGCCCCCCCCAAAAAAAAATGCAACCTTGAACATACCCATCTGCCATGAGAGACCATCTCCAGAACAGACTTATCGAACAGCAGCCAAACGGTACAATGACGACATCAAGAGCATCACAGATGAAGAAAGCAAACGGTCATGAGAAAGACAAGGACGTCAGAAGAGACTCTGAAACTTGCTCTTGAGTGTAGAGTAGTCAAAGCGAGTGAAAGAAATGAGGGAGAAAAGGAGCCGAGCAGAAAGGGAGCCCCCGGAAATGCAAGCTGGGTTCAAAACACAGGGGGCAAGGGGGAATGTCATGGGTGGCATCAGATAGATCCTGGTGGAAAGCAGAGAATTGTAGAAGGTTGTTTACTTGTGTTTTTTCCTTTCTTGTTAAAGTCTTCTTATTGGGGGCTTATAGAACACATCACAATCCATGCGTCCTGCCATTGTGTCAATGGCGTTTGTACATTTGTTGCATCATCATTCCCAAAACATTTTCTTTCCACTTGAGTCCTTTACTTGTATTTCATTTACTAGGCAAAGATATGCCACTGTGTGGGTTATAACAAACTATGAATAACATGGGGAAAAATGGGCCTCTCAGAACACTTCATACACTCATACAGAACCTGACCATAGACCAAAAGACAGTCATTAAAACAGAACAAGGGATATGCCACAGTTTGAGCTCAAGAGAGTTCAAGATATATATATATATATATATCTATATATATATATATATATATACACACACACACATACACACACAAGTGTGCAAGATATATATTTCCACCTGCTTATTAAATCTATGTGCCGAGATTTGATACACCAGACTCATTCATTTGATAAAGAATGAGACAACAAGATTGGAAGAAGGCAAGCTGTAGCTGACAAAACTTGACTTGCTGATATCCAAGAAGATTTGAAGCACTTGCTGATGTCGGTCAAAGACTGTAACCTGCAGTGCGGATTTCAGCTCAATGTCAAGAGAACAGAATTCCCCACACTGACCCACTGGGACAGAGGTTCAATTCCAGCAGTGGGGCTGGGCCTCCTACTCCCACCACCGGAGAGCAGTGATGCCCCAAAAATAAATAAATTAATTAATTAAATTAAAAAAAATAAAGCCGAGGGTCAGGTCCAAAGAAGAACCTGAGACTTGTGTGGAGGTTCTAGCAGGGGAGCACAGCTACTTGTATACCCTTGAACGAAGGATGGTCCTCCTTCTATTGGGGAAGGTCGTCCTCTTCAACAGAGCGCGAGGCTTCAGGAGGGACGCACATGGAGCAGTGAGGGAGGAAGGGGACACCCGCCTTATGCTTTGCCATGAGGCCTCATTCAGCTGCTATTTAAAATTGATATCTTGAACCTAACGAATGCTGACTTTTCCTACATTTCTAGAGTTAGGCAAGATTCAACACGTAAAGACTACTGCTATTTTTATAAAAGGTAATCTATTCAAATCGCTTCAGATTTCAAGTTTCTGAAACATCAGGACAACTTCAGCAGTCGGTACAAGTCACATTCCAGTTTGATTGGGTACATGATTTTGAACAGCTCCTGTAGTTGCTCTTTGTAAAAATAAAATAAATTTATTTTGGATAAAAAAAAAAGAGGAAGACCCTCAGTGACATGAACTGGCACAGTGGCTCAATCATAGGCTCAAAAGTAATGATTTGGACGCGGTATCCAGGGATCAAGTGGATCGGAGGATTGGACAGTGTTGTGTCTGCTTGTGGGCAGGGGCACTTTCAGTCAGAGATGACTTGGGGACTCCTAAAACACCAGCTTCTGAAGTCTATACCAGGAAGATTTTTCCAGCCACAAAGGATCCCTCTCATTTCAGGCAGCAGGTAGAATAGATAAACTAGCTATATGGCTCACTCTTCTCCTTAATTCCCTTTCAAGACCTTCACATAATATCATTTGTTGCATTTTATTAAAATAAATACAGAAAGAGTATGGTGCCATGAAATTTATATTTTCTTTATCTACTGTTTTATTTGAAATATTTTGACTCGACTTATTTTGCAATATAGTCTTTAAAGTAATTTATCATTGCCAATTTTGATATTTTTTTCCCAACAAACTCTTTTCTTCTTGACAACTAATATTTTTATGATATAATTTTATCTATTTATTTTAATTACTTTTATTGGGGGTTCCTACATCTCTTATCATAATCCATACATTCATCCAGTGTATCAAGCAACTTTGCACATATGTTGCCATTATCATTTTCAAAGATTTCTTTTCCCACTTGAAACTGTGATATCAGCTCTCCATTTCTTCCGCCCCCCCCCCATGAACCCTTGATAAGTTATAGATTATTATGTCCATATCTTACATCATCCTTCATCACCCCTCACCCACTTTTTCATTACTCATCCTCTGGGAGGAGGTTTTGTGTAGATCATTGTAATTGGTTCCCCCTTTCTCCTCCCACCCTGCCTTAGTCCTTCTGGTATCTCTACTCTCCTTATTGGCCCTGAGGGGTTTATCTGTCCTGGATTCCCTGTATTTGGGTATCTTATCTGTAGCAGTGTGCATGCTCTGGTCTAATCTGATCTGTTAGTTAGACTTGAGGTCATGATCGTGGGGCAAAGGAAGCATCAAAGAACTATGCTCTACTGCACCCTGACTGGCTCTCTGTGACCCCTCTGTGAAAGGATGTCCAATTGTCTACAGATGGGCATTGGGTCTCCACCCCATGCCCCACCCCCACCCCCGTCCATTTACGTTAGGTATGGTTCATTCTGGGTCTTAGATGCCTGATCCCTGATCCCATCGACACCTCATGGTCACACAGGCTGCTGTGCTTCTTCCATGTGGGATTTGTTGCTTCTGAGCTAGATGGCCGCTTATTTATCTTCAAGCTTTTAAGGCCTCAGATGCTATATCTTTTGATAGTTGGGCACCATCAGTTTTCTTCACCACTTTTGCTTATGCACCCATCTTGTCTTCAGCAATTGTGTTGGAAAGGTGAGCATTACAGAATGCCAAATTGTTAGAACAAAGTGTTCTTGTGTTGACGGAGTACTTGAGTCGAGGCTCAATATCCATCTGCAACCTTAATTCTTAACATATAGATATGAGCACAAAGTTCTATTCCTCTATCATTATATATAATTATCTATTTATTTATTTATGTACATGTCTGTATTTAGGTCTCTATAAATGTCCTTTGCCTCCCGATTCTTTCCTCTATTTCTTTTTCCTTTCCTCTTGTCCCACCATCATGTTCAGCCTTTATCAGGGTTTCAGTAATTCCTCGTTGCTATATTGCCCTTGATTAAGCCCCAGTAGGCATCCTATCATCTTCCTTCATTATTCACTTATTCTAAAAATAATACTTGACTGTGTCATTAGTGAAAATTTACACTGCCAATTTTTCAATTTGTGAATAAATAGTTCAGAGACATGAGTTATGTTTTTTTCACAAAATGTCAACATTCTCATTAATGCTATTAACTTTTAACCAAAGCATTGGCACAGTTCTCAGGATTGGCTAGGGCATTAACAGTTTGTAAAGAGTTACATAGATACTGGCAGAAACGAGTTAGGGTTTGGAGTCTCATTTGATCATGGGGTAGCACTTTCCAATGTGATAAACAATATTAAAAATTCATGTGTGAAATTAAAGTTAAAATCTCAATGAGATTCCAGCTTATATCTTCTGCACTGGCAAAAGTTAAAAAGCCATACAACATCAAGTATTGGATAGGATTTGGACCGAGTGGAATGTTCGTCACTGCGGATAGGAGGGTAAATCACTGCAATCATTGTGGCCAACAATTTGTCATGATCTCTCAAAGCGTAACCTAACACTTATGTGCCTTTGATCCAGCAATTGCTTCTCCAGGTATATTCCTTGAGAGATTTTTGCACACGTGAACCAGAAGATCTGTTGAAATCGGAGCCTCACATATATAGCCAAAATCAGAAACTAACTCAAATGACCATCAATAACTACATAAATGACTTGTGATATAGTCACTGTACATACCAGAAAGCTGAGGGTCCACCTGGTACAATTGAGCTGTTCTTGGATTTCAGCAATGTTGAAGGGCTTGGGGAGGTTGGGGCTGAATTGAAAACATGAGCATGACATAGCCAACGGATATGTCTCAGAAACTTCAAGCCGGAGTGGAGGAAGAGTCCCAGAGGGATACATAGTGTATGACGATGCCATTGATATAAAAGTCAAGAACAGAGAAAAACCAAAGATATCTTGTCCAGTGATAGAAACACTTGTAGCCGAGAAAGTGAAATCGGATCCCCAAATTCAGGATGATGGTGACCTCTCTGTGAGCTAGAAAGGGAATGGCCTTAGAAACTTGGAACATCCCTCTCTCTCTCTTGCATGGATTGATGTGGTTATGCATGTTCTTTTTAGCATTACTCTTTATGTCGCATATATTTCATAGTCACATATTAATTTAAACAAATATTTAAAACCTTCTGTATGCATTATTACCACCTGTTAGCACATTTTATATTAGCCTTCTCGTGGAGGTAAGCGCAATTTTTCTACAGTCTCAGCTTACTTATATTTGACTCTATTTGTTGTTTTTTTTAGACTCGACTTGAAAGAAACATTACTGGTGAGTCCAATCTGTCTCAGTAACACTGTTGGAAAGAGGAGAGCTTCTTAGCAGAGTTTGCACTGCTGTAAAAAAAAATTTTTTTTTATGCTGTGTTTATGTGAGAAAGACAGAGTTGGGAGGAGGCTAACAGAGTAGGTCAGTTTTCCATTCAACAATTTCTACACAATTTTGTGTCATCTCATTGATTGAAATCCCCTCAATGTAACATCACTTATTCCACTTGATCCCAGTGTTTCCTATTTCCATTTCTCTTTTTTCCCTAACCCTTCTCACGCTGTGTTTTTGATCGTAAAGGATGGGTTACTCTAAGATGTGGGAGTACCTCCCCGGCGTTGTTGTTTCTCTTAGAGTCTTGTCTCTTATTTAGCTGAAAATTGAGCCATGGGCATGATCAAGACACCGACTTGGAGGTGACTAGGAGGTCTACTCGGGACTTCCACCCATCTCCCTCCCACAGCAATGTTCCACGTTTCCCTCCCTCTTGATGCCGGATCCTCTAATGAGCAGTTCTCAACCTGTGAGATCCCTTTAGAGATCAAAAGGCCCTTTCACAGGGGTTGTCTGATTCATAACAGCAGCAAAATGGCAGTGAGGAAACAGCAACAAAAAATAATTTTTTGCTTGGAGATCGCCATAACACGAGGAATTTGTAGCATTAGGAAGGCTGAGAACCACTGCACTAGTGTGATCTTTTTCAGAGCTCTTGGGAGGGGTAGTCAGGCACCATCAAGTTCTTCCAGGTCGTGGAGACCTGGCCTGTGAAGTTCGAGTGGCCTGTGAATCCACCAGACTAATTGTTTCCATGCATCCGTTTTCCTCGTACTTTTTATTCCTCTCGATGAGGAGAGACCAAGAGTTCCATCTTAGATGGCTAGCTGCTCATAAGCTCCTAAGACCCCAGGCGCTGCTCTCCCACGCAGGATATAAAACATTGTCATCGTGAACTGCGCTGTGTCCTTTGACCTCAGCGCCCTCCTGAGGCCATGGTCCTGGCCCTCCAGACTCAATAGCTCCAGGTGTTTGGTTATGTCTCAGAAGCTCTCGTAGCATCGCCCCCTACATGTTCCGCCACACGCAGGCACATACCCATGCATGAATCTCCTCTGTCAAACCTAGCTATAGGTGCGGATTCCTCTGCAGCACATATTTATCTTTGGTCTTTTACCAAAGAGACACTGGACAGGGCACTGTTTTGAGTGATATGTGTGGGTTTAACCCCACGCTTCCTCCCACACCCGCTCAGCCTGCATGTCCAGCCAAGTGTCACTCATACATGACTATTGCCGCCGGGCCGTGTGTGAGCAGTCCACACCTCCATGGCCTTTGGCTCTCACCCTTCTCTCAGGGGCTGCCCCGACTCCATTCTTGGTGTTTCCCCAACCTCTCTCTGATTGGATCTTGCTTTCTCCAACTCTTGTCTGCCCTCTAGCCATTAATTCACCCTCTCTATCCCTCCCACACTTGGTAGCCACCAAAGAATGTTGCTTTCGGGGTGTGCGGCAGTCATGTACTCATGTCAGTTTCATGACTGGGAGCTTAGGGGTGGAGTCTAGCTTGTCAATCTGGAGATAGCCAATGAGACCTCTGTGTGGGCATGGCTTTCTCTGAGAATTCTGGGAAATCTCATGATTTTTTTCCCCCATGGAAGTGAAAGACCAGTGACTCTTGAGTCACAAGGCTGATTCCCTGTGAATCATCCCAGAGGAGAAGTCACATGGGCTTACCCTGATGAAACCATACCTCTGAAGCCAGAAAAGGCACATGGAGACCCCTGGCAGTGCTGAGATGCTTCTACCACCACTGGATACACAAGACTCTGCTCCCACTAGCCTGTGATTGTCTTGGCATCATTGCATGTTCGTGAGTCTGAAGAGGACTTATGGATTGGTATCGGACATATGGGCTAATGTTGGACTTATGGACTTGGACTGGGCAGGACTGGGTTGGGATGCTTTTCTCAATGCTCCATTCCTCTTGTATATAAACCTCTCCCTTATATCCATATGTATGGTTATGAATGTGTTTCTCTAGTCTACCTGGACTAACATAACTTGCAGGCTGAGGCAGTGTTCTCCAAGAAGCTATATATGCTTTAAACCAGAAGCCAATAAATATATGGTGCTACCAATAGCCAGAATTCAATAGCCAGGAATCAAGGTGTGGAAGCTGGAGTGGCACCACTCACTATTACTCCTAGTGACCCACTTGCAGCATTTTTGCTTCCTGTCCCAGCAACCCTATGTGCTTCAGGCCTGGAGGTCCTGGTCCAGAAAGAAGGGACTCTCCCACCTGGAAACACAGCAGGGTTTCCACTGAACTGGCAGCTGAGAATGCCTCCTGGCCCCTTTGGGCTTCTAATGCTTTTGGATCAACAGATCAGGAAGAGTGTCACTGTACTGAGTGGTGTGATCGACCCAGATTACCAAGAAGAAATTGGACTGCTGTTACATAATGGTGGTAAAAAAGACTATGTCTGCAATCCAGGAGATCCCATAGGCCGACTCTTAGTGCTACCATGCCTGTGATAAAAGTTAATGGTAAATTACAGCAACCCCTTCATGATAGGACATCTAATGACCTAGACCCCTCAGGAATGAAGGTCTGGGTCACCCCACCAGGCAAAAAACCACAACCAGCTGAAGTGATTGCTGAGGGCAAAGGTAATACAGAATGGATAGTAGAAGAAGGTAGTTCTACCTAGCAGTTATGAACAAGTGATCAATTGCAAAAGTGAGGCTTGTTATTGTTTGTGTATTTTCTGTATATAAGCTTATTGAATATCTTTTCTTCTTAATATATGATATGTCAGATACAATTGAACTCAGGGTGTTCTCATTTATATGTCTGACAGATGCTTGGTGTTAAGTATAAGTTTGATTTCATCGATGTCTGAAAATTTTATTTGCTAAAGAATTGTGTACAGGTGCCACGTTGGCAAGGGGTGGATTGTGATAGGTATGTTTGTTATGCCAACCTGACCAAAGAAAATAGGTACGTTTGTTGTGCCAACATGGCCAATGAACACATGTGAGATCAATTGAAGGCCGGAGATATAAATGGCTCTTCGAGTCTCGCCCTTTCTCTCTTGCTCTTGGATCTTTGAACCAGCTGGCTACCTTGTTCGTCCTGTGCCTTGATCTCTAAGCTACACTACCTGTGGGACACCTAATCCATGGACTGTGTCACTATGAGTTGAGAATCCTTAAAGCCCTGCTTCGCCACATTCCTGGAATACATCTCTTGAGCTAGGGACTGTTGGACTCTGTCATCTGGCTGACTGTTGGCGACCTGCTTTGCTGTTTGCTGCTTGTGACCAGATAGCCTGAATCGCTCTACAGAGGACTACTCGGCAGCCCTCAAGACTTGAAAGACTGCCAGTCTACTAGCTGCCTCACACAAGTGAGTTCCACCAAGCCATTTGTACTGCTTTATAGATTAGTTAACTGCTTGTTTCTTATGTTAGATATCTTTCTATCTACATAAATAGATAGAACTGGCTTTGTTTCTCTAGAGAACCTTGTCTAGCACAGTGTGGGACCCTTTTCTTGACTTTCTCCAATGGTGGCTTCCTGCAGGATTTGTCCTTTGTTGGTGACTCATTTCACTCAGGCGGCCCACCGCAAAGTCAGCAGTTGAAAACCAGCAGCCACTCTGCAGGAGAAAGAGGGTTTGAACCACTGCCAGTCTTGCCAAGTGTGTTGATCTTTTATTGTGTTAGGCCGTCCCTGACTTATAATGGAGTTCCAGTCCAACAGCTTTGTTCTAAGTTGGTTCGTAGTTTTAGTTTTCATTACGATTGTATTATCAGTATCTTTAGAAATTTGACCATTATTTGTCTGTGAGAGTTATATGAAAGTATGACATATAAACCTTAAGATATGATGACATCAGCAAGCAGCGTGCTCCAATATTGTATGGCATCTGTGGTCAACAGCTTGAACTCAGTCTTGTGAGAGACCTTAAGCCAGAGGCCCGAGACTCAATCACTCTGGCTTCTGGACCCACAAGAATACTGAATTTAAAGGCACCGAGTCTTAGAATAATTTGTTAGCAGCAATAGATAAGTAATCTAGAATGACTTCTGTGTACACTCCCTTTTGGTAAGGGAGCCATGAGCACTCTGACCATTTCTTTACCTTAATGTGTGAATGGATGCTGTCATCTTCTTATTCGGTTCTTTCCCCAATAACCTGACATGAGTGGCTTGGACACCTGATCCCAGCTGGACCAATCACAGTATTTATTTTATGTATGGTAGTGTGGCGGTCATGTGGTTATGTTAATTTTATGATTAAAATGTAGGGGTGGACTCTAGCCTGTTAATCTGGAGATAGCCATTGAGTAGCCAATGAGGCCTTGGTGTGGGCATGGCTTTCTCCTGAGACGTCTGGGAAATCTCACGATATTTCCCTCTTGAAGATGAGACGCTATCTCCCAGTTGTTGGGAGTTAGTCTCAGAGACGATGAATCATGGACAAGACAAGATGGCAGCATCTGAGGAGTCAGAGGAGAAGCCACATGGCTTTGCCCTGATGGAGCCAGACCTCTGAAGCTGGAGAGGCCATGTGGGGACCCCTGCCAGCGATGAGTTGCTTCGGCCATCACTGGATACTGTTGATGGACCCTCAGCCCTGGAAGTGAGGAGCCATGGGGAGACCCCTGTTGGCACTGGGACTCTGCACCCACTAGCCTGTGACTTTGTGAGTTGAAAGAACACTTTATAGACTGGTATCGGGCACATGGGCTAATATTGGACTTATGACTTAGTACTGGACTGGATTGGGATGCTTTCTTAATGTCCTATTTCTTTTATATATAAACCTTTTCCTTATATCCATATGCAGGTCTATAAATTTGTTCCTCTCGTCTACCAAGACTAACACAGAAAGCTTGCCCTCTCAATATCTATTCTTCTCTCCTTGCTAGTTGAGCCATATCTCATAGAGACAGACCCCTGGAGAGAATTAGGATAACATAGAGAGTGAAATGGCAAAGAAAAAATGGAAGAATGACAGCACTTGTACCCTTTACAAGGGAATCAATTAAACTTGTCTTCTTGCTTCACCATAAGTAACTCTTTGGAATATCTAACTTGCTTTTCCTATCTGAAGATCTACCTGTCAGGGAATTCCTGACTGTCTTGGAGAAAAGCAACTCAAGAACCAGAAACCTGGGCACTGAAGCTATGTATCGATATCAATGCATGAATTTGCATAATTTTATAGAACTTCGATACAGTAGTTAAGCACCGAATTGTTCAAGACTAGTGGTTTAAACCTTTTCAGTGACTCTGCATGAAAAACTCTCATGGTCTATTTAAGCAGAAATTATCAAGGGGGAACTGATCGCAAAGCTCTACGGAGAGCCTCCGCCCTGAGGGGTGAAGGGAGATGTCAGACAGTGTAAGATAGGATAAAATAATCATAATTTATAAATTATCAAGGATTCATGAGGGAGGGAGAGAGAAAAATGAGGAGCTGATACCAAGGACTCAAGTAGAAAGCAAATATCTTGAGCACGATGAAGGCAACAAGTGTACAAATGTGCTTGATAATATGGCTGTATGTATGAATTATGATAAGAGTTAGTATGAACACCCAATAAAATGATTTAAAAAAACAAATAAATAAACAAAGGGGAAAATGCAAAACAAAACAAAAAAGAATTATAATCTCAAATGATGACAGTAACACATTACAAATGTGCTTGATAAAATGGATGAATGTATGGATTGTGGTAAGAGCCTCCAATAAAAGTATTTTTTTAAATACCCCAAAATCAAACAAGCAAACAACAACAAAAAGATTAGATTACTACCGAGGGGCAAAGTTATAAAAACGTCTTAGCTATAACCAAATACTTGGAGGAATAAATTACTGATCCTGAATCAGAACCATGGTTTCAGGGTAACAGCACCGTCACCTGACATAGCATAGTTCACATAGACAGTGTTCCACCTCCTTCTTTGGTAAGTAGTGACTGAGGTCTTTAAAATGCGTGGACAGCCGGGCACCTAAGCTGGTCGTGAAAGACCTATGGAAATATGATCAGTCCATTGGAGTAATGGACCACACAAACATCTGTCTCCACACCCCTGAGGGCAGAAGAACTGGATGGTGCCCAGGCACCTATACCAGCTCCTTTACAAGGAGTCGCATTATAAGGTTTCAGAGAGAGGGGGAGGAAATGTGGAACAGAACTTGAAATCATAAAAGATACCAGGCTTGCTGATCAGATAGAAACTGAGCACACCCCTCTGTTAGAATCCTATACCATTTAACATCAAGAAGGCAGCATTTGCCGGAGCACAAAACTCAGAGGGCTAGGAAAGGAGGAGGAGGAGAAGCAGAAAGTGCAGGGATAAGAGATGGTCCCTTGATGGGAATGCAATGCATGAGTTGAAAGAAAATGTGCATGAATGAATCATTGAATGTAAAAGCTGATGATTTGCTCTGTACACTTTGGCCAAACTCATCATTGAAAAAAAAAATCATAAGCTAGGAAACCAGTGGAGTGTTTTCATTGTGTCATACAGAGTCACGGTGAGTCGTCATCAACTGCATGCCCCACAACAGCAGGTAATTCAAAGGCTTTGGGGACCCCAGGGGAACTTACATGGACTTGAATGCCTAAGTGTTGTCCTTGTTTTCTTTATCTCAGAGAAAACCTTTATCCTTGTTTTCATTTCATTCAATCTTCATTAAGTTCTCTCCCATCTTGCTCTAATGGGACACCACCTTCATTTTAATAACTTGTAGTTGAGCTGCCGGTCTTTTTCTCATGCAGTATGTTCAGCTCAGCTTCTAAATCTTCTGTATCTTCGCACCCAGCCATGTGTTCAGTTACAGCTGTCTGAATTTAAGAACATCAACATTTCAACATTTGAGTGTCGTTTTATTGTTATTTTTTGTGCCGCTGAGCAGGCACATCCACAGCTCTGGAATTTAACTCTCCTATGCTCCTCAATATTGCCAGTAATAGTCCATAGCACTTGGATTCACAATGACTTGTCACAGTGCCAAAAAGGAAACTAAATTTTGGGTAAAAATTTTTATTTCATAGGCTTCTATCATATTCAAGCCCATGATAGAGTAATATCCATGGGGCAACTGCTTTAGGACTCAGTAACAGAAACTTCAGCACATTTGAACAAAATCATTTTACACACACAATACGTTGAATAATGACATCATTACACAAAGCACGATTGAATCACTTTACAAAATGTGTGCCTGCATGAGTGATCATTTATATTCTTAGAAGAATGTTATAATATTTGCTGTTCCGTGTTCTATTGCCTTATCTTTAAAAAGAGGCCCCTATAACTAGCCCTTTATCTTTATTTCTGTAACTATTCCTGGGTGGTTGGATCACATGCCCAAACTCTTTTCCTGCTCCTCCCATGCATATGCATGCTGCTAGCATTACTTGAAAGGTCTTGACAGTCTGGATTGTTAACCAGTTGCATAGCCATCCACATGCAAATTAAATGTAGCAAAATAAAATTCATAGCTTTGAGTGGAACCTGACTAGATAGAAGGCAGTGAGTTTGATTTGAGTTTAAATATAATTAGAATGTGTGGTACCGGTATAAAATATATACATATTTAGGTTTGTAATTCTGACAAATTCCAGTAACTCTGACTAGAGAATTTTTTTTTTTTTTGGTTCTTTTGGGGGGAGAGGCATCACTGCCCTCTGGTGGTGGGAGTAGGAGGCCCAGCCTCTGCTCCTGTGGAGCTGCTGCTGGAATTGAACCTCCATCCCAGTGGGCCACAGTCCTGCGCACAACCACTATGCCACCGGGGCTCAGGCCTGACTAAAGAATTTTATGCTTGAATTTTACACACATGGATTCTACCCATGATGGTGTGTATATATTTTGAACAACTTGCTTTTATCACTTAGCAATATACAAAAGAAGTCTTTACTTGCAGAAAAAAAAGCACTATCTTATTATTTACTCTTTCTCAATTGTTGTAAGTGTATTATATACTAAAACAAGAAGATTTGATCATTTCCTCTATTAATGAACAAGAAGTTTGCTTCCAATGCCTCATGGTTAAAAACAATAAATATCCTTGAATATGCCTTTTTTTGTTTTTGGTGTACCAATATGAGTATTTCTCCAATGTGTATCCCTGAGAGTGAAGAAGACTTGAAGCACTTACTGTTGAAGATTATAGACTATAATCTTCGGTAAGGATGAAATCCCCACATAAATAAAATAAAACTAACAGAAAACAAAGACCAACAAGCTACAATATGAGAAATGTAGAAAAGATTGCAGTGGTCAAGGATTTCATTCTATCTGGAAGCAGCAATCAAGAAATATATTACCAGGCTGAGCCCTGGTGGCATAGTGGTGAGTGCAGGACTGCAGCCCACTGGCTTGGCAGTTCAAATCCAGCAGCAACTCTCCAGGAGCAAGGCTGGGCCTACCACTCCCACCAGAAGGCAGTGATGCCCCCCCCCCCAAAAAAAAGAAATGTATTACCTTTAAGCTATTGAATTGTATAATTTGTGAATAGTATGTCAACAATACTGTTATATTTTAAATAAGAAAGAAATGTATTACAAGCAATGTATTACATTAGGCAGACCTGCAAAAAATACTTCTTTTAAGTGGTGTGACAGTTACATAATTTTATGTTAATATAATTAGGTCATACCCTGATGATGACTCCTTGTGGGCGTGGCTTTCTCATAAAGAGGGCCCTGGGAACTTCCTCTCTTACTCCCTGCCTTCATTTTCCTGCTGGCCAACCCTGATGGCTGTCAAAGCCACCGCCATTGGATCCACACCACTTTGCACCCACAGGCCTGGGATCGTCCTGCATTCTGCCTCATTGAGCGTGGCTGCGTGAGTCTGAAGAGGAACTTCTGAACTGCTATCGGACTTATGAACTTGACTTGGACTGGGTTGGGATGCTTTCTTGGTATATAACTGCTTCTTGATATAAAGTTATTCCTTACCCATATATGAGTGTCACTGGACTTGTTTCTCTCATCAATGTGGCCTAACACAAGTGTTAAAAAGCAAGAATGTCACTTTGAGGGTTAAGATGCTTCTAACTGAAGGCATAGCATTTTCGATGTATGCCAACGTTGGAAAAGGAATAAGAAAGACCAAAGGAGAATTGATGGTATTTGAATGACAGTGCTGCGGGAGAGTATCATGATTGACAGGAGAAGGAACAGAACGCTCTTTAAACTCAAGGATGATGAGACCTAGCCTTCTGGACATGTTACTGGCAGGGGGTGGGATCAGTCTCTGGAGGAGATTTACCGCCACGTGTGGTAAAGCAGAGGCTCAGCAAACCAGAGCAAGGCCCTCAGTGAGATGGCTTGACGCACAGTGGTGGCATCAGTAACTCGGACAGAGCACAGGGCTGTGGTTTGCTCTGCTGGGCACGAAGTTGCTTTCTCTGAGCCAAAACGGGCTCAATAACATTAATATATTACCAGAAGTGGATTTGCTGGATCAAAAGATATACAAAAAAAAAAAAGCTTTAACTCACTGCTAAGTTGCCCTTTAAAATGCTTTATTAATTTATGTTCTTGTTTTAGAGTGCTTGTTTGCCTGCACCTTCATTAACACTGGATGATACCAGTCTTTAAAACTTTTTGATCAAAATAAATTAATTAATTAATTAAAAAAACCTTTTTGATCACCCTGATCTGGGGCAGTGGTGGGGGTGGGGGGGAGAGGGGAGAGACACAACATTTTGACATTTACACATCAAGACCTGATATTGAATATCTTTTCCTATGATTATGGGTCATTAATAATCTCCTGTGAATTATTTGTAGGTATTGCACACTTTTCAGTTGGGTCTCAGCCTTTTATTATTTTTTTAGAAATCATTTTTGGGGGGGCTCATCCAACTCTTAACAAGATCAATACATACATCAATTGTATGCAGACCACATTTGCGCATTTGTTGTCATCATCATTCTCAAAACATCCTCTTTCCACTCAGGTCCCCGGTATCAGTTCCCCATATTTTCCCTCTTTCCCCCATCCCGTCCCTCATGAACACTTAATAATTTCCGTCTTTCCCCCCATCCCGTCCCTCATGAACCCTTAATAATTTACAAATTATCATTATTTTGTCATATTATACACTGTCCAATGTGTCCCTTCATCCACTTCCCTGTTATCCTTACCTCAAGGAGGAGCTTATATGTAGATCCCTGCAATTGGATCCCCCTTTCTATTCCACCTTCCTTCCACCCTCCTGGTATCATCACTCTCACCACTGGTCCTGAAGGGATCATCTGTCCTGAATTCCCCATGTTTCCGGCTCCTATCCATACCAATGTACATCCCCTGGTCTAGCCAGATTTGTAAGGTAGAATTGGGATCATGATAATGGGTGGGAGGAAACATTTAGGACTAGAGGAAAGCTGCATATTTCATTGTTGTTACACTGCACATTGACAGGCTTGTTTCCCCCTGCGACTCCTCTGTAAGGGGATGTCACTTCACCTATTGATGGGCTTTGGGTTCCCAAGCTGTACTCACCCTCATTTATAAAGACACAGTCTTTAGTTCTTTGATGTCTGATAACTTATCCCTTCGACACCTCATGGTCACACAAGCAGGTGTGCTTCTTCCACGTGGGCTTTGTTGCTTCTGGGTTAGATGGCCACTTGTTTACCTTCAAACCTTTAAGATCTCAGATGCTGCATCTTTTGATAGCCAGGCACGATCAGCTTGCTGCACACATTTGTCGCCGGCGATCATATCAGGAAGGTGGGCATGCAATATTATGATTTTTATTCTTTGAAACCTCATAACTGATCTCTTTGATACCTCGTGGTCCCACAAGCTGGTGTGCTTCTTCTATATATCGATTTTGTTGCTTCTGAGCTAGATGGCCGCTTGTTTGCTTTCAAACCTTTAAGACCCCAGACGATGCATCTTTCGATAGTCAGGCACCATCAGCTTTCTTCACCACTTTTGCTTATGCACACATTTGTCTTCAGTGATCGTGTTAGGAAGGTGAGCATCTTGGAATGACAATTTAATAGAACAAGGTGCTCTTGCATTGAGAAAGTACTTGCGTGAAGGTCCAAGGCCCATCTGCTGTCTTAATACTAATCCTATAAGTATATGCACATAGATCTTGTTCCCCATCGTCATATACAAATATATGCACCTCTGTACATGCCTGCATTTGGACCTCTATAAATACCCTTTACCCCCCGGTTCTTTCCTCTTTTTCTTTTACTTTTCTCTTGTACCACTATCATGCTCAGCCTCCATTTGGGTTTCAGTATTTTCTCTCTGTTACATTACTCTTGATCAATCCCCATCAGGCCTCTCACTTGTTCCGTTACCCATGGTGAACACCATCTCCTTTCCCCCTCCATCCCGTCTCCCATGTCCTCCCCTCACCCTCGAATAATCAGTCCCATTCTTTTCTCCTCTAGACTGTTCATCAAGCCTATCTGATCTAGGTTAGACCTGCAGAGATAACAATATGCACCCAAAAAACCTAGGCATCCTAAGATGAAGAGACCCAAGAAAATAAAAGGATAACAACAACAACAACAAAAATCAATGTCCATAAGAAATATATAAATAAATTTAAAATAATGAAAACAATAACAAAATAAAGACATGTAAATAGTTCAAGGTCTGTTTGTTGACCTCCAGGAGTGCCCCCCACCCCCATTGAATCAGATGGCCCCAAAGTATATCCTTGACACTCCCTCAAGAACTCCATGCTCTATTTCACACCGTTAGTTTTTTGCCCTGGTGTGGTTGGGTCAGACAGGGTACAATCCCAACCCTGCTTCTCCATTGCTATCCCCAAAGGGCCTTGGGTCAGCAAAGGATGTTGTGTTTCATAGTGGGGCTGGCCCTATGGTCCTCTCTGTACATTGGCTGTTCTGAGTGAGGATATTGTCCTCAAGGCTCAGTGGGCCAGGATGTACTCCATTCTCTCTTCCTCCCCTTTCAAGGTCTCAGCCTTCTAAATAATTAATTAATGTGTAAGCATTCGCTACAGAACGGCTGGGTCTCAGTAGTCTTTTTTTTTTTTTGGGGGGGGGGGCATCACTGCTATCCGGTGGTGGGAGTAGGAGGCCCAGCCCCACTGCTGGAATTGAACCTCCATCCCAATGGGCCGCAGTCCCGCGCACAACCACTATGCCACTGGGGCTCAGCCCTGGGTCTCAGTAGTCTTTGGGGTTTTTTTTTTTCTTATTCTTTGAATGTATTTAAAGTATGGATTACTATTCCAAACACTGGAACAATACCTCCTTCCTCTCAACTTCTTGTGCCTCTGTTGAAGAGGTCCTGCCTGGGGAAGGTTCCTGGCATCTTGTCCCACACTCCCAGGCTTCCCCAGGGGAGAGGAAGGGATTCGACTGGTTTATACCATAATACTCACCTCAGTTCCATTGTCGGTGAAAACTCCCAATATATCCTCTGCATATCCAGGTGAGAAATTTAAAGGGGCAGACCCTTTCAGGCTACCATAGCTCTGAAAGGGTAAGCCTGTCAACCTCAGGGATGAGACAGAAGCCAACCGGCTTGCCTAGCAGACCTAAACCATATTGGCCAGGATCCGTTTGGGTGATAAAAAGAATTTTTTATTTCCATCTGCCACATTCCTATGCCTGTTTCCTAATAGGTTGCCGTGTCAGTCAGAGTCCAAACGGAAAGCAGATGGCACGCTCAAATGAGGATGATTCCGGGGACTTCATCAAGGGGGGATTTCTGAATCTGCGGGTCAGTGTAGTGGAGAGCACAATGGCCGGGGGTGAGTAACCGCTGAGCGGATGCTATGCCTCACATAAGGAAGAGCCCGGAGGAGTGGTTCCAGCAGCCCCCAGAGGAAGGCCCCATGCAGAAGGTTCCCAAAGAGGAGCAGCGGCCCCCGTGAAAGATACAGTGCATGGGCTGAGCCCCGGTGGCGTCGTGGTTGCACGCGGGACTGGAGCCCACTGGGTTGGCAGTTCGAACCCAGCAACAGCTCTCTGGAAGCAAGGCTGGGCCCCCAACTCCCACCAGAGGGCAGTGATTACCCTCCCCCCCAAATAAAGATACAGTCCACTTGGAGTGACGAGGATGCCTGAGAAACGACCACTCTGCCGTGCCTCGGTCCTCCCGCCTCCTCATGAGACAAGCCAAGCAAAGTCAGAGGCCAAGAGCATCCATTGACACACTCAATAATGGCAGAGGGCGAGGAGGAGAACCTGGCTGGAGGGACAGGTAAAATGCATCTAGCATGGTCTGCCCCTGTCCTCAGGAGCATCCCTCATCTGGTTGCCATTGGCAACCGCATCCTCCACCGCCAGGACCACGGAGTCCTGCTGCCTCGGGGGTGCCTTATGTCCATCAGCACACAACTGTGCTCCCCAAAGGCTGTCAGTGGCTGACGCTTTGTAAGCAAACCGCCCAGCAGGCCTTTCTTCTAGGCTTTTCTGGGTGGAGTCGAAGGTCCAATCTCAGGGTCAGTATGGAAAGAGGCGAACCGCTTGCACCACTCAGGGAAATCCCATCTCACAGAAACCCTTACTGTCCAGGAGAGACGACGTCTACGGCCCCTACAGAACAAGGGAGAATTGCCCCCACAGAACTTCCTAGGCCGTGGATCTTCACAGAAGCTGATGGCTGCATTGTGGTCCTGAGGAGCAGCTGGAGGATTTGAACTGCCGACCTATCGCTTGGCAGCCAGCCGACTGCTTAACCACGGTGCCACCAGGGATGCTCCAAAATGAACGTGACCCCTCCTAAAACTGAACTCATTGTTACTGACAGTGCCCTTCGAAAAAGGAATTGGGTCAAAGAAGAGGTGGGGGACACAGGATCCAGGGATCACCTCCCCCGCTGGCTGCCCCAGGGCGCGGACACAACTTCTCCCAGCTGTCCCCTGAAACACCTATCTGACTGCTTCTGTAAAGGGATTTTACAGACGGAACGAAGAGAGACCTGTCCTTGGAAAAGGACATTGTGCTTGGTCAAGTCGAGGCTTCATGACAATGGGAAGACCCTCAGACAAGCCAACAATTTTGAGGCTATCTCCGTATTTCACAGGGTCGACTTGACTCAGAACCAACTCAGTTCAGAACTAACAACAGCAAACACTGATGGGGAAAGATGCTGGGCGACGTGGATCTAATTAGGGGAGCTCTTACCATGGACCAGGCTTTTTCTAGAGAAAGACACTTGATTTTTGCGCATGAGAAGGAATGGAGAGCCGCCAGGAAATGAGGCCCACAAGGAAATGAGTTCTGCCCCAATCCCGTGACCTTCGAAGAGAACCTTGAGCTCCAGATGAGCATGTGGCCTGCCCTTGATTGGCGTGACCTGAGCAGAAACGTGCGCCACGCCTGGGCTTCTGAGCCACAGAAATGGAAGCTAATAAATGTTTCACCTGCTGCATGCGTGGTCATTTATTGTATGTATAGCCATGGAAAACGAATACAGGAGGCACGTAGTACAGGTTATATAAAGCCCAGCAATTACCGTCCCAATTTTTAAAGTGAATAAAGCCAAACCAAACCAATTTCATCGAGTTGATTTGACTCATGCTGACCCCATAGGGATCAGAGTCGACATGTATGCCATCACTGGCTGCTTTTTTGTGAAGCAGCTTTCTGGGCCTTTCTTTTGGGTGTCTCTGAAGGGACATGAATCTCCATTCCTTAGGTTAGAAGCTAAGAACTTAACCATCTCTGCCACCCAGGGCCTTGTCTCGCTCAAGCTAGCTGTCAGGTGCTGTCCAGTGCGCTCTGACTCAGCACCCCCACATGCAACTGCCCTGTCACAAACATGGCTGGCTGTGTCTTATCCCATTGATGCAGCCTGTGGCAGTCATGTACTCTGATGTCAGTTTCATGATTGGGAGTGCAGGGGTGGAGTCTAGCCTGTCAATCTGAAGATAGCCAATGAGATCTTTGTGTGAGCATGACTTTCTCCCGAGAATTCTGGGAAATCTAGCCAAATTTCCCCCCTGAAGGTGAGAGACTCACACTCAGTCTCTTAGAGACGCTCTAGTGATAATACACAGGCATCTCCAAGGAGAAGTCACATGGGCTTACTCTGATGAAACCAGTTTTCTGAAGCCAGAAAAGCCACATGGAGACTCCGGCCAGCACTGAGATGCTTGAGAAGCCACAGAGAGACCCCTGCCAGCGCTGAGATGCTTCTTCCACCACTGGATACACAAGATTCTGGACCCACTGGCCTGTGCTTGTCCTGGTGTCATTGCATGTGCTTCGTGAGTCTGAAAAGGACTTATGGATTGGTATTGGACACAATATCAGACTTATGGATTTGGACTGGACTGGATTGGGATGCTTTCTCAATGCTCCATTCCTCTTATATATAAACCTCTCCCTTATATACATATGCATTTATGGATTTGTTTCTCTAATCTACCCAGACTAACACACAGCCACTGTGTCAATCCATCTCCTCTAAGATCTTCCTTTTGTTACTGACGTTCTACCAAGACCAGGGACTGGTCTCTCTGGAAGACATATCCAAAGCACTTAAGACAAAGTCTCTCCATTCTTGTCCCTAGGGAGCATTCAGGCTGTACTTCTTCCAAGACCTTTGTTTGTTCTTCTGCTAATTCATATATACTCAATATTCTCCTCCAACACCATAATTCAATGCATTCATTCTCCTTGGGTCTTCCATATTCATTTCCTGCATCTGCATGCACCTAAGGTGTTTGAAAATAACAAAATAGTGAAGTGTAGTCAAGTCAGACCTGATTCATAGTGATCCTTTGCGGCAACAGAATGAAACACCCGTCTGGCACCATCCTCCCAATTTCCTTATGTTGCAGCTGCTGTATCAATCCAGCCTGCCTCTTTCTCACAGTCCCTGTTCTTTACCCCACCACCACTTTGAATATACTGAGTCATTGGACCAAAAAGAACTGGCTGACGTTCCACCATCTCAAGAGGAAGCATACGAGAGAGAACCAACGGCTCTGAATGAAGAAGTTCAAGAAGCTCCAATAAGGCCCAACAAGGACCTAGAAATCGATGGAATACCAATTGGAACGATGAAACACTGGAAGCACTCATGCATCTATCCCAGGAAATTTGAAAAGCAGCTACTTGGCTAACTGGCTTGAAGGATCCATATTCATACCCAGTCCACAAAAGGTGACCCAACAGGATGGTCAAATTAAAGAAAAATAACATTTTAAAAAATCACTTAATTGGGAGCGCTTAGCAGCTTTTGCAACATCCCACACATATGTGTACATATGTTGCCACCATCATGTGCTAAACATTTCTTTTCTATTTGAGCCCTTGGTATCAGCTCCACTCTTCCCCTTCCCTTCCACCATCCCATCCTTGTAACCCCGTGATAACTTGTAGATGACTATTGTTTTCATGTCTTCCACCACTCTCCTTTCACCCATGTTTCTGTTGTTCATCCCCCTGGGGGTGGGGTGGGTGTTGATGCATCGATCATTGCGATTGGTTACCCTTCCTCCCCTTCCCCCCCCCCTTCCTTCTCCCTTCCCTCCTGGTATTGCTACTCCCAATTCTGTTCTGTTCTGAGGGGTTTATCTGACCTGGATTCCGTGTGTTGTGAGCTCTTATCTGTAGCAGTGTACATGCTCTGGTCTAGTCAGAACTGAAAGGCACGACTGGGGTGATGATAATGGTGGGGTGATGAAACCTCAAGGAGCCAGAGGGATACTATATGTTTCATGGCTGCTCTACTTTGCCCTGGATGACTCATCCTTTCCTTTTTGACCCTTCTGTGAGGGGATGTCCTATTGTCTACAGATGGGTTTGGAGTCTCTGTTCCAGTCCCCTTCATCCACAACCAACTGTTGAAAAATAACATTGATAGTACATGCGAGTGAAGTTTTACTGAAGGTCATCCAGCAGCGGTTGCAGCAGTACATTGCCGTACAGCTACCAGAGGTTCAAGCCAGATTCAGAAGAGATTGTGGAATACGGGATATCATTGCTGATGTCAGATGGACCTTGGCTCAAAGCAGAGAATATCAGAAATATGATACTTGTGCTTCATTTGACGAAGCCACGGCATTTGACTGTGTGGATCATAGCAAACTATGGGCAACCTTGAGAAGAATGAGAACTCCAGAACATTTCCTTAATCTCATGAGGAACTTGTACATGGGTCAAGAGGCAGTTGTGGGAATACCGCACGGCTTAAAATCAGCAAAGGTGTGTCAAGGTTGTATCCTTTCACCTTACTTTTTCAATCTGTGTGCTGAGCAGAGCAAATCATCCGAGAAGCTGGACTATATGAAGAAGAATGTGGCATCAGAATTGAAGGAAGGCTTATTAACAGCCTGTGAGATAACACAAACCTTTCTTGCTGAAAGTGAGGGGAATTTGAAGCACTTGTTGATGAAGATCAAGTGTTGTAGCCTTCAGTATGGAATACAACTCAGTATAAAGGAAACAAAAATGCTCACCACTGGACCAATAAGTAAGATCATTTTGTCTTGTTTGGATCCACAATCAATGCTCATGGAAGCAAGAGTCCAGAGAGCAAAGAATGCGTTGCATTGGGCAAGTATGTTGCATAAGACCTCTTTAGACTGTTAAAAAACAAAGATGTTACCATGAAGACTAAGGCACGCCTGACCCACACCGTATTTCAATTGCCTCATTTCCATGTGAAAGCTAGACAGACATTGGGTAAAGAAAACCAGAGAAGAATCAGTGCATTTGTAGTATGGTGCTGACAGACAGTATTGAAAGTACCATGGACTGCCAAACAGACAAAATCTATCTTGGAAGAAGTACAACCAGAATGCTCTTTAGAGGCAAGGATGCCAAGCCTGACTTGCATATTTTTTTGACTTGCATATTTTTTGACAGGTTATGAGTACAGACTGCTCCCTGGAGAAGGACAGCATGCTTCATAAGATAGAGTTTTTGTTTGTTAGGGACTGTGTGGTAGCTATATAATTGTCAATTTAAGGATCAAGCATGCAGGGGTGGGGTCTAGCCTGTCAATCAGATCATAGCCAAATGTGGCCTCTGTGTGGGCAAGGTCTTCTCCTGAGAATTCTGGGAAATCCTGATTTTTCCTGAAAAAATTTTTTCCCACCTTTGAGGTGGAAAACATTTTCTCTCTTTGCTCACTCTGTGTGAGACATCCCTGAGGAGAGGCTACATGACCTACCTTGATGCATACAGAACCCTGAACCTGGATAAGCTACGTGGAGCCCCCTATCAGTGATGAGATGCTTATAATGCCACTGGATTTGCAAGAATTCACATCTGTTGACATGTGATCTTCCTGCATTCAGCATCATTGCATGTGTTTCGTGAGCCTGAAGAGGATTTTATAGATTGCTGTTGGACATATGTACTATAATAGGACTTATGGACTTGATCTGGGCTGGGATGTTTTCTCAATGTTCAATTACTCTTGTATATCAACCTCTCCCTTATATACAGATGAGTGTCTCCATAGATTTATTTCTCTGGTCTACCAGACTAGCACAGACCATTAAGATGATTCTGACTCATAGTCGCCTATGTACAACAGAAGGAAACATTGCCCAAGTCTGTCCCATCTTCACGACTCTTCCTAAGTTCAAGTTCATTGTTGCAGCCACTATGTCAGTCCATCTTCTTGATGGCCTTCCTCTCTCTCACCGCCCCTCTGCTTTACAAAGCATGAGGTCCTTCTTTAGGGACTGGTCTCTACTGACAGCATGTCCAAAGCATGTAGGCTGAAGTCTCTCCATCCTTACCTTTAAGGAGCACTTTGATCTTATTTCTTCCAAGACATCAATTTGACCTTTTAGCAGTCTTTGGTACTTTCAATATTTTATCAGTTTGTTCTTTAATCGTGGCCTGTGCACTGTTGTGATGCTGGAAGGTATGCCAGGGTATTTCAAATACCAGCAGGGTCACCAAGGGTGGACAGATTTAAGCAGAGCTTCTAGACGAAGGAAGATTGAGAAGTGCCTGGCCATTATTCTGGGGGGAAAGCTCGTGAGATCTTATGAATAATAGTGAAACATTGATATAGTCTCAGAAGAGATGCCTCTTCGGTTGGAAGACACTCAAAAATGCAAGTGGATAAGAGTTACCTCCTCAGTAGAGTCAACCATAATGATGTGGATGGAGTGAAGTTTTCAGGACTTGTGTTTGCTAATGCAGCAAATTACACAATAAGAAGATATGGTTGCAAACATCCATTAACAATTGGAATGGATAATGGAAGAACTAAAAATCTAGGAAAACTGGAAGTTGTCAAAAATGATTTGTGGGGGATTGAGCCCCGGTGGCGTAGTGGTTATGTGCCGGACTGCGGCCCACTGGGATGGAGGTTCGATTCCAGCTCCACAGGAGCAAAGGTTGGGCCTCCTACTCCTACCACCTGAGGGCAGTGATGCCCAAAACAAACAAACAAACAAACAAACAAAATTATTTGTGGGGCTGAGCCCTGGTGGCATAGTGGTTGAGTGCGGTACTGCGGACCATTGGGTTGGTGGTTCAAATCCAGCAGCAGCTCTCCAGAAGCAAGGCTGGGCTTCCTACTCCCACCAGGGTGGTAATGCCACACACAAAAAAAAATGATTTGCTTGAAGATCAATATTAGTGAGCTGAAAAGGGATGGTTTTGTCTATTTGAGTCAGATAATTATATAGTATACTCTATAGAGATCAAAAACTTGAAAAGGAACAGTATCATATTCATCGTCAGGAAGAACATTTCAAGATCTATCCTGAAATATAATGCTGTTGAAGATAAAATAATACCTACAAGGAAGACTAGTATAACCATTTAAACTAATGCACCAACCACTCATGCCATAGATGAAGATGAAGATTTTTGCCAATTTGAAGATCCAGAACTGATCAAAATGCAATCAAGATACATTGGTAACTGCTAGTGATAGGAATGAGAAAGTTGGAAACAAAGAAAATCAAGTTAGAAAATATGGTCTCCATGATAAAGTTTGCCAGGCGTAACAAATTATTAATTGCAAAAACATTTTTTCAGCATCATAAGCAGTAATTACACATGTGAACCCCACTGGATAAAATACATAGGAATCAATCGGCAGCACCTGTGCAAAGAGAGGATGGAGAAGCTCAATATTATCAAAAAGAACAAAACCATCCCACGACCACCAGAGGGCAGTGATGCCCCCACCAAAAAAAAAGTACAAAACAAGAGGCCAACTGTAACCCCGTCAATTACTCATATCCAAGTTCAAGTTGAAACTGAAGAACATTTTAAAAAAGTTTACAAATACCAAAAGCCTTCAGTATATTCTGTATAAATTTAGAAACCATCATAGGAATAGATCTGACTTACTGAACATTATGATCAAAGACCACCCAACTTGTAGGATAACATCAAGGACATTACATATTAAGAAATCAAGAGGTCATTTTTTTAAGAAAAAGGAAAGAGAGAAAAGAGCAACATGAAAGTCAGAAGAGGCTCTGAAATGTGCTCTTGCATGTAGAGAAGCAACAGTGAATGGAGGAAATGATGAAGTCACACAGGAGAGCAGAAGATTTCAAAGGACAATTTGAAAAGGTTAAGTAAAAAATTATAATAAATTCATACAGACCCAGAGTTTAAAAAAAACACCAAAGAATATTCCCTGTACTTTCAAAGCAAGAACAACTGAAGAGCTCATATTGAGTTGCAAGAGGGAAAGAGTCTATAAACAAAAAAACTGAAAGATACAGGAAGCATCAAAAGATGGAAGGAATACACAGAAGGACTGTATACAGAAGAACTTGGTCAATGTTCTACCATTTCAGATCAAAAGCTATTAGAACTAAAGGAAGACTGCCTATGACCTCTTCTCTGGAGGACGGACAACAGGAAAGTGGGTGAAGGGAGATGTGTAAAGTGTAAAATATGACAAAATAAAGGTTCATGAGGGAAGAAAGAAATGAGGAGCTTATATCAAAGGCTTAAGTAGAAAGCAGATGTTTTGAGAATGATGGCAACTGATGTACAAATGTGCTTGACACAATGGATGGATGGCTTGTGATAAGAGTTGTATGAGCGGGGCTGAGCCCTGGTGGCAGAGTGGTTGTGTGCAGGACTGTGGCTACAGGGTTGGTGATTCAAATCCAGCAGCAGCTCTTCAGGAGCAAGGCTGGGCTTCCTACTTCCACCAGGGCAGTGTTGCAAAAAAAAAAAAAAAGAGTTGCAAGAGCCCTCAAAAAAGTGATTTTTTAAAAAGAAGAATTGAAGGAAGAAGGTCAAGCTGCACTGAAAACATTGGTGGAAATCAGGAATTAATGGAATAC
The DNA here is from genome assembly GCA_004026705.1 of Nesogale talazaci. Lineage (NCBI taxonomy): Eukaryota > Metazoa > Chordata > Mammalia > Afrosoricida > Tenrecidae > Nesogale > Nesogale talazaci. The sequence continues at coordinate 11,510 of PVJH01017347.1, read as the reverse complement.
CAATTGAGATGTTGCAACAAATGGATCCAGTGCTGGAAATGCTCACCCATCTGTGCCAAGAAATTTGGAAGGAAGGTCAACCAACTGGGAGAGATGGAGACAGAGGCTGTGTTCGTCCGGGTAGACTGGAGAAACAAATTCACAAACATGCATATGGATATAAGGGAAAGGTTTATATACAAGAGGAATGGAACATTGAGAAAGCATCCTATCCCAGTCCAGCCCAAGGTCACAAGTCCGATATTAGCCCATATGTCCGATACCAGTCTATAAAGTCTCCTTCTGACTCACAAAGCACATGCAATGGCACCAGGACAATCACAGGCCAGCGGGTGCAGAGTCTTGTGTGTCCAGCGGCAGTAGAAGTATTCCGGTGCAGGGGACGGTCTCTCCTTGGTTCCTCGTTTCCAGGGTTCAGGATCCCTCAGCAGTATCCAGTGGTGATAGAAGCATCTCAGCATTGGTAAGGGTCTCCACATGGCTTCTCTGACCCCAGAGGTTTGGTTCCATCAGGGTAAGCCCATGTGGCTTCTCCTCTGGCTCCTCTAGTCTCCAAGAATCAGGATTTATCAGCAGGCTGTCATCTTATCTTGTGAGTAGTATAAGGTGACCAGACATCCCGTTTTTAGCGGGACAGTCCTGATTTTTAACAATTTGTCCCACATCTCGTGGCGTTTTTTAAAAAGTCCCGATTTTTGGAAAGCAGGACAAGCTAGGGAACAGTGGGAGATGGCAAGAGAATATACGGTTTTCGGCAGCCATGTGGCTATTTCACCAGGATATGAGTTTTACATTATTTTTGTTAATTTTATAATGTTAAACTTTAATAATAGCAAATAATTGTTGAGAACTGATTATTGAGAACTGCTTATCAAAGTTCACATTGTTGATCAGTTGTTAGAATTCAATCACCATTGTTTGGACTTAATGAACATTGGCATTTTTTGGCATTGGCAACAACAAAAACATTTTGTAACTCTCTCAGACGATATACATCATACTGCATGCTAGTGCTAGTTAAACAAATGATGACAACAAATCAGCTATTCAGATAATTTAGGTAAGTGATTTATTTATGTCATAAATACATAAATTTTTTTGAATTTAGCACACAGTACTCAGATCATTCATATTTTATCATGGCCACAAAAAGTCTAGCACCAGCCTTGAAAGTGACATGACTTGCATTAAGGCAAATTCAGAGGAAAAATAATACAAGTTAGTATTGTCATTATTTAGAAAAATAGGATTAAAATTAAAATAATTTTTAAAATATAGTTACTTTATAACAATCAAATTAATTTAATTTATAAACTAACAATAAAATATCTTCGTGTAATTATGTACCTACTTACTGTGGTTTTAAGCAATATATATATAATAATTTATAATATAATTTTTTAAAAATTTTAGATTTTTAACATAATGAGTAAGAAAAGAAGATGCAAATTCAATGAAAATCTAAGAAGTGAATCTTCTTTCATTAAAAAAACCAAAAGCGATTACATGGTAAAATGTGAGAAATGTAATGGTGAATTTTCTATTTCACACAGAAGGAAGAATGATATTTCAAAGCACTTGGAGACACAGAAACATAAAAGATATTTAAATACGGCTGCATCTTCCTCCAAAATACAGGAGTGTTTTCAGGAAGCAACTTATGGAGACGAAGAAAAGGAATTAGCACTAGCAGAAGGACTTATGTCTTTTCATGTTATTAATCACAATCATTCCTTCAGATCTATGGACTGTACATCACAAGTTGTCAAAAATATATTCAACAAAAAATTTGCCTGTGCTAGAACAAAATCTGAGGCAATTGTGTGTAATGTGCTTTCCCCATATGCATTTTCAGAATTAAAAATCTAGAAAACATTAATTTTATATCCATATATTCTGACGCATATAATTCTGGTCATAAGGATATAAAGTTATTTCCAACCACTGTTAGATTTTTTTATTCGGAAACTGGAATAGAAATTAGAATTTTAGATTTCGTTTCTTTGCCCGGCGAAACTTCTGTAATAATTTTCAGTTCCATTATTAATATTTTGGAAAAAACTATTTAAAACATAAAATGATTGCATATTGTGCAGACAACACGAACACAAATTTGGGGGGAAAGGCGAGAAGAGGTGAAAATAATATTTTTAATAAATTAAACAAAAACCTTAATCAAAACATTATTGGTATCGGGCTGAGCCCCGGTGGCGTAGAGATTGTGTGCGGGACTGTGGCCCACTGGGACAGAGGTTCAATTCCAGCAGTGGGGCTGGGTCTCCTACTCCCACCACCAGAGAGCAGTGAAGCCCCCCCCCCAAAAAAAACAAAAAGCAAACAGACAAACAAAAAACATTATTGGTATTGGCTGTGTAGTGCACATAATACATAACGCCATTCAAACAGCTGCTGACTTGTTGCCCGTAGATGTGGAAAATACTGTCATTAAAATATATTCTTATTTCTATATGTACACTGTGCGCGTTGAAATGCTTAAAGAATTTTGTGAAACTGAGGACGTCAAATATCAGAAAATACTTAGATACAGTAAAACGCACAGGTTAGCTCTTTTGCCAGCTGTCAAAAGAATTTTGAAAATAGACGATCCTTTGAAATCCTACTTTCTTTCACAGGATACATATCTTAGAATTTTAGAAGAGTTTTCTGAAAAAAAATCTTCAAAATTTTGACTAGAGTTTGTACACAATCAAGCAGCTCTTTTGCAAAATGCTATAAAACTTATTGAAGGTGACAAAATTTCGGTAATCGAAGTAGCAAAAATAATAATTTAAAATTTCAGTGTCAAGAACATCTAGAAAATGATTTTCTTCCATTAACTGTAATAGTATAAGCCAGCTAGAAGAACAAGGTGCAATAAATTATGCAGATATCATGAATCACATTAAAACGTTCTATAGTGCTGAGCTCCGGTGGCGTAGTGGTTGTGCGCGGGACTGCGCCCCACTGGGATGGAGGTTCGATTCCAGCTCCACGGAGCAAAGGCTGAGCCTCCTACTCCCATCACCTGAGGTCAGTGATGCCCCCCCCCAAAAAAACATTCTATAGTAACTGCATAGGTTATTTAGAAGAGAGGACAGTACATTACAATGATATTGAACATTTTCATTGGGTTACAGTAAAGCAAGAACTTAATTGGAATGATGTGCAAAAATCATGTGATCATATTACTCTAAATTTCTCATATAGTAATTATCCAAAAATGATCCTTTTAATGAGTATAATTATTAAAATAGATATGTTGATAAGGAGAAGGTTAAGTCTTGGGCATCAGCAAAAATCACGCTAGAGAACAAATGGTTAGAAATAGTTCATCATTTTGAAACAAACCATGTTCCATACAATAACACACTAAAAATTGTGGAATATGCACTGTCCTTACCAGGAACTAAAGCTGTGACTGAACACATTTTTTCTATGGTAAACAAAATGTGAACATCAGAAAAATCACAATTAAGTGTTGAGACTTTGAAAGCCATTTTATGTGTGAAATATAACTTAACAAGTTCTTGTGAAAATTTCATGACCTTTTAAATGACAGCAATCTACTAAAAAAATTCACTTAAATGAGAAATATGCCAAAGAATAAAATCATACTATACATAATTTTTATTGTATTATATTTGTGAATTGTACTTATGTTGCAATTAAAATAAATATATTATAATACTATTTTTGCATTTTATGAAAAATTTTATTGCTCCATATAGACAAATTTTTAATCTAGAACCCTCCCGTCAATGGTCTCCCACTTTACCAATGTTACAATCTGGTCACTTTATAGTAGTAGTCTCCCAGGGTCTGAGTCTATAGTCTCTCACCTCCACGGGGGGAAATATCACGAGATTTCCCAGAATTCTAAGAGAACTCCATGCCCACACAGAGGTCTCATTGGCTATCTCCAGATTGACAGGCTAGACTCCACCCCTACTCCCAATCATGAAATTGACACCAAGTACATGACCGCCACAGAGGCAGAGGCAGAGGAATAGCACAGACGTAGATAGATCCCTATTCCAAAAAGGATCCCTGACTGCCTTGTTGGGTACAAGTTGGGATGCTAACCACAATTCCAGAAATACAAATTCACCAGTTCTACCTTGGGAAAAAGATGAGACTGTCTACTTCTGTAAAGACTGACAGATTGAGGAGCCCTGGGAATATTTCTACTATGTCCTACAAGATCTCTATCAGTCAGAATCAAGTCAAGGCAGTGGTAGTTTGGGGTGTTTTGTTCCAAAGTAAAGGTGATCCAATGGAATGTGGAAATTATCAAGCAACACCATTAATATCACACACAAGTAAAATTATGCTGAGTATTATTTCAAAGCTATTGCAACAGCACATCAACAGGGAACTGTCAGATTCAAACCAGATTCAGAAGAGGGTACAGAGTAAAGGATATCATTGCTGCTGTCAGATGGATTTTGGCTGAAAGCAGAGAATACTGGAAAGTATTTACTTGTGCTTTATTGACTTTGCAATAGGATTCAATTATAAGGATCATAAAATATCACAGATAATATGATGAACAAGGAGAATTCTAAAACACTCAATTATGCTCATGAAGCATAGACCAAGAATCTGTCATTCCAACAGAGCAAGAGAAAATCAAGAAAGGTGTGCAAAAGGACTGTATCCTTTCACCATCCTTATTCTATTGGTATGCTCAATAAATAATCCAAGCACCTGAACCATATGAAAAAAGAACATGATGTCAGCATTGGAGTAAGACTCATGAGCAATCTTCAATATGCACAGGACTTGTCCTGGCTTGCTGAACACTGCAGGACTTGAAATAATGGTGAAGATCAAAGATTACAGCTTTCAATATGGATTACACCTTAATATAAAGAAAAGAATAATCCTCACAATTGAACCAATATGGGAAACGGAGAAAATAATGATGTATTGTATCTACTACACATGACCTCTTTAAAGCATTCAAGAGCAAAGATGTCAAGTTGAAGTCTTACAGTGTGCCTGCCCAAGCCATGGTATTTTCAATCACCTCCTTTGCACGTGAAAGTTGGACAGTGATGTGTTAGACTAGAGTTAGACTGGGTAGACTAGAGAAACAAATTCATAAACACACATAGGGATATAAGGGAAAGGTTTATATACAAGAGGAATGGAACATAGAGAAAGCATCCCAACCCAGTCCAGTCCAAGGTCATAAGTCAGATATTAGCCCATATGTCCGATACCAGTCTATAAAGTCTCCTTCCAACTTACAAAGCACGTGCAGTGACACCAGGACAATCACAGGCCAGTGGGTGCAGAGTCTTATGTGTCCGGTTGCAGTAGAAGCAGTAGAAGCATCCCAGCGCTGGCAGGGGTCTCCCCATGGCCTCCCAAGAATCTCAGCACTGACAGGAGTCTCCACATGGCTTTTCCAGCCCCAGAGGTTTGGCTCCATCAGGGCAAGTCCATGTGGCCTCTCCTCCAGCTCCTCCATTCTCCAGGAATCAGGATTGATCAGCACGTTGCCATCTCATCTTGTCAGTAGTTTGTCATCTTGGAGACTCAGTCAAGTCTCTCTTCTCCAATTGGGAAATACCTCAAGACTACCAAGAATTCTCAGGAGAAAGCCACGCCCACACAGAGGCCTCATTGGCTATCTCCAGATTGACACACTGGACTCCACCCCTACACTCCCAATCATGAAATTGACATACAAGGTACATGACTGCCACAAAGGATAAAGAAGACCAGAGAAGAATTGATGGGCTTGCATTACGGATTGGGGAAGAATATTGAATATACCATGGATGGACACACACAAAAAGAACAAATCTGTTTGGGAAGAAGTATAGCCAGAATGCTCCTTGGTTTTTTATTTTATTTTTTTTTGTTTTGTTGTTGTTGTTGTTGTTGTTGTTGTTGTTGGGTGCTATCTAGTTTGTTCTGACTCACAGTGACCCGATGTCGAAAAGATTGAAACACTGCCCAGTCCTGCCTTCGCTACCCTCACTCTCATGCCCATGCTTAAGCCCACCACTGTAGCCACTGGGTCTATCGATCCTGTCGAGGGTCTTCTTTTTCTCCTCCTCTCTACCCTACCAAACACATAGATGTCCTTCTCCAGGGACTGGCCCCACCTGAAATGTCCAGAGCACATGAGATGCCTTCTCCCCATCCTCACCTCCAAGAAGCATTCAGGCTGTACTTCTTTCAAGGCAGATTCCTTGGTTCTTTTGGCAGGCCATACTACTTCAATACTCTTCACCGGCACCATAATTTGAACGTATCAATGTGTCTTCAGTCTTCCTTGCTTGATGTGCAACTTTCACATGTATGCAAGGTGATTGAAGCTATCATAGAACACTCCTTAGAAACGAGTATGTGAGTTGGGGGGCAGGATGAGGAGCTAATACCAAAGGCTTAAGTAGAAAGAAAATGTTATGAGAAAGATGATGGCAACAAATGTACAAATGTGTTTTCCATGCAATGAATGGATGTATGGATCGTGATAAGAGTTGTACGAGCCCCAATAAAATGACTTTTTTAAAAGATAGAGGAAGAGAAAAAGTCTGCATACATTGCATTGCCCCATAAATAATTCTTAAGTTAAATATACTGATGATTGAATAAATCCATACATTACAAAAAATAAACTAGTATGTTGTGGTGGTCATGTGCTTATGTCAATTTCATGATCGAGCTATAGGGCTGGAGTCTAGCCTGTTAATCTGGAGATAGCCACTGAGTGGCCAATGAGACCTCTGTATGGGCATGGCTTTTTCCTGAGAATTCTGGGAAATCTCACAGTATTTCCCGGGTGGAGATGAGAAGTTATCTCCCCAGTTGTTGGGAATCAGTCTCTAAGACGACAAGCTATGGACAAGATAAGATGGCAGCGTCCCAGGAGCTGGAGGAACCAGAGGAGAAGCCACACGGCCTTACTCTGATGGAGCCAGACTTCTGAAGCTAGAGAAGCCACATGGAGACTCCTGCCAGCACTAAGTTGCTTCTACCACCACGGAATGCTGTTGACGGACCCTGAGCCCTGGAAATGAGGAGGCATGGGGAGACAGACCCCTGCCAGCGCCGGGATTCTGCACCCACTGGCCTGTTACTTTGTGAGTCGGAAGGAGACTTTATGGACTGGTATTGGGCATATGGGCTAATATCGGACTTAGGACTTTGAACTGGACTGGGCTGGGATGTTTTCTCAATGTTCTATTCCTCTTGTATATAAACCTTTCCCTTATATCCATATGCGTGTCTATGGATTTGTTTCTCTAGTCTACCCAGACTAACACATATGTGGAGAATTCTTCTCATGTGTTTTGAACACGCTCCCAGGATGGATCGTGCCCCACGTCATGCATGGTAGAGGGTCCGTGACAGAGAGGAAGGCCTCGGCAAGCTAGAGTGACACAGGGAGCTTCTGGGGGTTCACACCAGTGATGAGAAGATGGGCATGGACAGGCGGGATTTCTCTCTGTTGTGCCTGGGGTGGCAGTGAGTCAGAGCCCCCCTCAACGGTGCCTCTCAACAACAAACAAATCTCCCTCCCGGAAGGTTCTGGTAGGGGTGCATCTGTTGCGTTCCATAGTGACCCTATCCCCACCAGAACCAAACCCTACCCACCCCTGCATCTTCTTCACAATCGTTGGAGCCCACTGTGGCAGCAGCTGTGTCCGTCCATCTCCATCGGCGCTTCCTCTTTTCAATGACCCTCCACTTTACTAAGCACGAAGTCCTTTTCCAGGGACGAGTCTCTTCTGACAACAGACCCGAAGTTCAGGAGAGGACGACATCTGTCTATCCTCTCTTCTAGCCAGCATTCTGGCTATACTTCAAAGACAGCTTCGTTTGTTCTTCTGTTTGTCCACAGCACATCCAGTACTCTTAGTACCACCATCCAAATGCAGCGATGCCTCTTCCGTCTCCTCGCCACTTACCCAGGCTGCACATATGTGGGAGACAGCTAAAGAGGCCGCCGGGGCTGGTGCAGACTCACCTTCCTCCTCCCGGTGACATCTCTGCTTTCTCGCCCTACGCATGCCTTTGTGCCGCAGAAAATGTTATCTGGTTTATTGATTCAGTTATTTATATTTGGTTACTAGTTGCATTTGAAAGTCTCATCTGCCAATTTTTCACCAACCCTGGAAGCGGAAACTTTCCCAGGCTTCACAATCTCTTGCTGAGGTCCTGCCTTTGTGGGAGCCTCAGTGGCAGCCTGGCGGTTTTTGGAGATGTTTGCTTTGCCTTCTTTGCTTCCTTGGCAGCCCTGAGAGCCTGTTCTCATTGGGCTTTTCCATCTTCAGGTTTCTGGTTCCTCTGGCCATGAGATCAGCAAGAGGAGCATCAGTGCCGGCCCTCTGCCATGTGACTGCCTGCAGGTTCTTTTCTTTTAAATTTCTTCCCCTGATTGTGCCTGTTGGTGCCTCCTTCTGGAGAGAACAGCCCTGTTTCTCTGTCGAGGGTTCCTCTTGGAAAAGGAAGCTGATTTGCTTAAAAAACTGAAAAACCTTTCCCTCGGTGCTGGCACAGCACCACCCGTGTCTGAGGTCAGTCTTAGAGCTGCTGAAAGTGCCCAGTTTGACATTCATAGATGCCACAGCCGAGGAACGGGGAAGATGGCGAAGAGAAACTGATTTCTTGTCTGCTGCTTCTATGAGCATTGATTATAGATCCAAACAAAATGAGATCCTTGATAACTTCAATCTTTTCTCCCTTTATCATAATGTTGTTTTCTCAGTTGTGAGGATTTTGGTGTTCTTTACATTAAGTTGCAACCCATTCTGAAAAAAGTCTATGATCAGAAAGTGCTTCAAGTCCTCTTTGTTTTCAGCAAGGAAGGCTGTGGGAGCAGCAGCTGGCAGGTTATTCAGAAGCACACCTTGTTGCTGTGTTCTTCTTCATGCGGTCTAGCTTCTTGGAGTCTTTGTTCAGCATACAGATGGAACAAGGGTGGTGAATGGATAAAGCCCTGATTTAAAACCAAACACACCATTCCTCTGTTCTGTTCTAGATCCTCTTCTTGATCCTTGTAAACGTTCGGATGAACACCATGAACTGGGCTGGAATTCCCATTCTTCGTGATGCTATCCACAACTTTTTATGATCAACACAGTCAAATGCCTTCGCAAAGTCAGTGAAATACAAGCCATCCTCTTTCTGGCGTTCTCTGCAGTCCACCAAGCCCCCACATGACATCAGCAGTGATTGCTCTCAGGCCACATCCTCTGCAGAAGCTAGCTTGAATTTCTGGCAACTTCCTGTCAATCTGCTGCTGCATCCGTTTTTAAATGATGCTGGGCAAAATTAATATAACTTATATGTATTATTAATGACATTATTCGATAACTTCTTCATTCTGTTGGGTCTCCTGTCTTTGGAGTGAGCACAGGTATGGATCTCTGCCAGTCAGTTAGCCAGGTAGCTGTCTTCTGCAGTTCTTGGCATGCATAAGTGAATACTTCCAGTGCTTCATCATCTCGTTGAAATATTTCCATTGGTCGTCTGTCAGTTCCCTGAGACTTGTTTTCTGCTAATGCCTTCAGCGCAGTTTACATTTCTTTCTTCAATAACATGGATTCTTGCCCATTGCCTACTTTTTGAAAGTAGCTCTTTTTCGTTCAGTAACGCAGTGTATTTCTTCCATCTTTGTTGGCTGCTTCCTGCAGTGTTTCTGCTTTGCCCATAGAATCTGTCACTATCTCACCACGAGGTTTGGGTTTTCCCTTCAATTCCTTCAGTTTGAGATTCACTTGGTGTGTTCCTCCTTTTTGGTTCTCTCATGCTAGGTCTTTACACATTGCATCCTAATTCTCAGCTTGGGCTTCTCCAGCTACCGTGGGAACTTTTTTCTTCGGCTCTTGTACTTCACATCACTTCTGCTGCTTGTGTTTTATTATTGATTGGGTGTTCATACATGTAGCATTCCATCGTTCCATCGCATCGAACAGCATTGTACAATTGCTGCCACAATCAGTTTCTTCCTGGACTCCTTGACATTGGTGCCCTTTTACCCCCACCATTTTCCCCCACCACCCCCCAAACCCTGATTCTACTTGCTGTCCCTCTAGGTTTATGAGTCCTGAGTTCCATATACCAATAAACAGAAAAACAAAGAACACAACATCAAGAAGGCGCCCTCCAACGGCATAGCAGATGACATGGCACCTCCGAGTTGGACATAGCACCCTGAGATGAGCAAACCAAACCAAATCAAAGGCACGGACAACGGTGGGACGCTTCGGACATCCACCGAGGTCTTTTCTTTCTCTCCTGTCTTTCAATGACCCTTGGCTTCCTTCATGTCTGAGGTTCTTGTTGCGACTCCACAAGTCACCTGGTCTTCTGTCACCCGTGTCCGCTGCTTCAAACCTGCTCTGGAGATGCCCTCTGAATTCGTGTGGGAGGTACTCAAAGTTGTATATTGGCTTTTATGGATTTGGCTTCATTGCTTCAGCTTCAGCCTGAGCGTGCATATGAGCAGTTAATGATCTGCTTCACAGTCAGCCCCTGTCCTTATGATGGCTGACGACGTTGAGTTCTCCATCGCCTCTTCCCACAGGGTCATCAGTTTCACCCCCGGGCGTTCCACTGGGCCAGGTCCGCATGTATCATTGCTGTTGACCTTATTTTAAAATGACGTCTGCAATGAAGAAAACATTAGTCACGCAAAATTCTGGTTTGCCTTCCCACTGGCTTACTTGGCCAACAGGAACCCTGGTGGCAGAGAGGTTACGAGTTGGGCTACAATCCACAAGGTCTACGGTTCGAAACCACAAGCTGTTCCGTGAGAGGCAGAGAGGGCTTTACTCCCATAAAGAGTTTCCGTCTCAGAAACTCACGGGGGGCAGTTCCACCTAGTCCTTTAGGGGCACTATGAGTTGGCACTGACTCAATGACAATGAGCTTGGTTTTTTAAGTACCTGGCCAACTGACTGGAAGAGACTCATGTTTGTTCCCATTCCAAAAAAGATGATCCGGCAGACTGCAGAAGTTATTGAACTCTATCATTAATATCATATGCAAATAAAGCTTACTGGAGAGCTGCAACAGTACAGCAACAGAGAATTGCCAGAAATTCCAGCTTGATTCAGAAGAGATTGTGGAAATTGCTGATGTCAGATAGATCTTGGCTAAAAGCCAAGAGTACCAGAAAGATGTTTACCTATGTTTCCTTGGCTACAAAAAGACATTAAACTTTGTGGATCATAAGTTATGACTAGCATTGTACAGAAAGGGGATTCTAAAACTTCTTTTTTTTTTTTTTTAGGCATCACTGCCCTCAGGTGGTGGGAGTAGGAGGCCCAGCCTTTGCTCCTGTGGAGCTGGAATTGAACCTCCATCCCAGTGGGCCGCAGTCCCGCACACAACCACTGTGCCACTGGGGCTCAGCCGATTCTAAAACTCTTAATTGTGCTTATGCAGAATTTGCCCACAGATCAACAGGCAGTAGTCTGAGCAAACAAGAAGCTCTTGCATGATTTAAAATCGGGAAGCATATGTGTCAGGTGTTGAATCCTTCC
>PVJH01017346.1:0-48068 GCA_004026705.1 Nesogale talazaci | reverse complement strand
TCTCGGTAACCCTCCTTTAATTCAACACATAGGACTGGTAAGGGCCAACCCATCTTTTAAAGGTAAACCTGCCCCGGTTTAGCATGGGGATGAAATCACGGCAGATCTATTATTTCTCGGAAATGGAGGATTTCCATTTGCATAAGAGATTCTTCCTTTGACAAGGTGCCAGGGACTTATGGCTGGGGCCCATCCTTCTCGGGGCTCTTCGACGGCATGACCGAGGGGAGCAGTGACCACGGCGGCCTCCACATCAGTGTCCTCCTCCCTTTGCCCGCAGCCACTCCCTGAAAAGCAGAACTGCAGCTCTCTAGAACCGTGTCACGGAGACAGCCAAGATCCTGGACCAGAGGGAGTCTCTGCCAGGATGACATTTCATGTCAGCCAGCAGGTCCCAGATGGTAGCCCAAGGTCACAGGTAGGGACCAGGGCCCTTCAGTTTTGGCTGGGAAATAATGGCTGGAGTCAAAATTTAAATGAAGATTTAAGTCCCAGCAAGTGAAATGATATACAAGCCGTAGGGCTAAGGGGTTGGCTAGATCATTAGCAGGCTTAACTACCAAGAAAAAGAAGTATATACATATTTTCTTGGTGTGTGTGTGTGTGTGTGTGTGTGTGTGTTACTCTGCAGGGTGGGATGCAGCTTTGGAAATAATACAGGTGATTAAAGAGTGAAGTTCTTTCTTCAACATATCAACGTGCATGATATCAAACTTCAGCACGCTGACCGACTTAGCAATGTGACAAGGTTGAACGTGTAGCTTGACAACATCTACAACTCAGCCAAGGAGGTGTGACTGGAAGTGTGGGCCTACCAACTGCTCCCCAGGAAAAAGACATGGCCATTGGCGATTGCCAGATTTGCAGTCTGTGGACCCTGCCTTCTCGTGGGGATGGAGAGCCCACCGCAATGCCAGTCGCCAGTAGACAGGGGTGGGGAGGAAGTTCAATGTGAGCCAACCTCTCCATGGACAAGAGCCATCTGCTCACATGTCCGACGGAGAGAAGTCTCGCTCTGGGAAGCACACAGAGTCCGAACAGAGGGAGAATGAGCCATTAGAACTGCAGACATTTGACTCGCGGGAACATTTGGCTACCAACCTCGTGGCACTCCCCAGGCTTAGCTGCCCTTGACATTTCCCGTGCCTCTGAACGGGGTTGGCATCTCTTCCAATGGCCATTTAGACACCTGGGTCTGGCACTCTGGCTCCTGCGACGACGCACGGGAGCTGTGACCAAGCTGGCAGCAGTAAGGCTGAAGCCACCACGGCTGCCTCTTGCTTCCCTCACAGCAAAACGCCCCGCCCATTTTGAAGATTCAAATATGGAGCTTCCTCGTGATGCTCGTTTGCTAAAATAAGATTGTCCCTGTCGCGTATTCAGTGCTGACAGCTTCTTAACAAGGGACAAGAATGGAATCCCAGGCCCCAGGTGGCTGGTTTTGCGGCTGACTGGTTTGTGGTGCTGGTCATTCTCAACTCTGCAGCAGGAAAGGGGCATGGCTATGTCAGGCCAGCGTCCTGGATATGGACATATTCCTCACGACCCATGTCTCTGTACCTACACCATCTCCCCTCCATCTGTGAGACCGAGATGATAACGGCACACCTTTAAGGACATGGCTGGTGTCACACAGACTCCAACAGTAATGTGGCCTCTCTCTAAGAGAGGATCTGGGGACCCCCTCCTCTTCTTCTCCCGGCCCCTTGCCTTTCTGCTTACCGGAACTCTGGGCCTGCCTCCAGGAGTGGCCCTATGTGGGCCTGCTAAGCTGGAGCACTGTGGGAGACCGCACTGCCGTGTTTCCACCAACCTTGGAGCCCTGAGTCTCCCTAGCCCCTAGTCTGGCAGCTCCCTGCCTTGCTTGGCACCTTTCTGCACCCTTGGCCTGCAGCGACGTGAGGCTAGAGAGGGCTCCAGGCAGCCTAGGTCCCATGGCCTGAAACTGGACTTGGCTGAGATGTCTTTGTGATATGACTGCTTTCTGATAGAAAGCTCTTTCTTGTACACAGGCCAGTACCACTACTTTTGCTTTCCTGAAAGACCCAGCGGCCAAGCACAATGATCTGGAAGTCCATGGGAGACCTGGGGACAAGCGACCACAGCTTTCCAGGTGCTGAGGCATCTTCATGACTTGGGGCCCACTCAGCTCCACTCTTGTGACCACTGTGTGTGTGTGAGAGAGAGGGGCTTCACCTGGCTACAGCCTCTCACTGTCCAAGGGTCTCCAGGGACTGGTTTTGAGGAGCACGCCTTGCTGCTTTTCCAGTCTGTCTGTCTGTGAGCTCCGCTGAGACCCGTCCTCCCCGGATGACCCTGCTGGCATTTGACGTGACAGTGGCACCATTTCTAGTGTCGCACCTCCCGCCTGGGTACGGCAATCTGACTGCTGGGTGGAGGGGATGAGGCTTCAGGACGTGGCTCGCTGCCCTCAACCACCAGTGACCCCAAATGCTGCTGTCTGTACAGCACTGTCTGTTTTAGGACCAGGGCTTCCCAGGAAGAAACAGCGTCTTATTGGGCATGGCAGCTGATACTGTTTGTCCAAATGCTTTGTGAATGGTCAGGCGCCATCAGTAGACATGGGTGTCAGGATTGGAAGGGCTTGAAGACATGATGTTCATCCCTAACCCTCATGTCACTGATAGGCACGCCAGGTGCATTTCTCGTCACTCATCTCGTCTCCCTCCTCCCCAGGGTCAAGGGGGCAGGGAGGGGCTGGACTCCTATTGACGGAGGGCAATCTGCTTTGCACACACGCCTTCAGCAGGAGCTCCGGGTGAGTCCACGCTCTGCCCGAACACGTGGAGAATAAGCAGCCAGTGGGGCTGTCCACGATGGGCGGGCGGGACCTCCAGGCCAGTCCAGAGGTGGAGTCTGAGGGGTGGGCAGTGAGCTGCTTAGGGTCTTCCACAGGCGAGTGAAAAATGCCCGCTAAGGGAGGCATTCCCGATGATACCCAGATGAGCTTTGTCCTTGCTGTCCTTAAAGGCTGCTGAATCCATTTCAACTGGAACCGCCCCTCCCAGTTTCCATAGCCTCTCATGTTCAAGGCCTTGAACCCCACTGGGGGTTCAAACCTGAACCCTCTCAGTTGTGGCCCCAGGGCTCCCCCTTCTGAGGAACAGCCGTGTGCCCCGGAGCTCGGTTTCTCCTTTCAAGAGGGACATGCTCCCTCAGCTAGCATCTCTCCTTCAGTAGGGGGACAAGCATCGCTCTGGGCCATCCCGGGATCACTGAACCACAGCAATTATCGCCCCCCCGCCCCCCTCCCCCCGTGGGTTTCTGAGACTCTCACTGCTTATGGGAGTAGAAACCCCAGTCTGTCTCCCTCAGAGGTACCGGTGGTTTCTAACCACCGACCACACAGATCAAAGCCCAGTGCAGAACCACCAGGCTCCCAGTGCAAGCCTCTGGGAGGCCACATCCCTCCCCAGACACATACAAGACAGATGCAGGAAGCACATGGACATTTGTCGCAGGGGGATCCTTCAGTTTAAATTTTATCCTACCAGGCCCCCTCTGATCCTGGTTGGAGATTGAATTGTGTTCGCCTCCCCCTTGCCCCATAAAAGATGTGCTGAAGTCTTAACCCTCATGACCTAGCTTTAAAATGGAATCTGTGAAGTTGTCTCAAGAGGCCATGCTGAAGAGGGTGAGCCCGAGCCCCGCTGGATCCCCCGCTGCTCTTGAGTCTGTGCGATCCCACAGAACGCATTGTCTGATGGGGTTTCGGAGGCTCTGGTCTTTAGCGGAGCTGTCTCCTCATCACCCCATCACAGAGCAACTAAAAACCAAGCAGCAAGAGCACTTATCGCCATCCGGATTCCAGCTCAGACCAGGTGGGTCTGCCCCTGTGGCTCCCGGGACTAGACCTCTCTGGCCCTGTAGAGGCAGCTGGAGGTCTTGAACTGCGGAGCTTGCAGTGAGCAATTGACATGTAACCACCAGGGCTTGAGATCTGCTGGCTTGGCAGTTGGCAGCCTGATGCTTCATCCGGCCCTGTGCTGCCAGGCCTCCTTCCCGTCGGACGGTTTCCTATCAGAGAGCAGGGGCGGGAGAGGCAAGAGGACCTTCCCTGACAGCAGCTCTGGGTCTATAAGCCAAGGGATAGCTGGGGCTACCACACTGGAGGCAACAGCTGCTCCCTAGTCACTGGGGCAGAGCAGGGTCTGGCAGGCAGCCTGATTCAGACTTCCAGTCTGCAGAGGAGGGAGCTCCACCCCCCCCTCAACTTCTAGTCTTGGAGGCCACCCAGTGGACAGTAAGTCATTCAGACAGCCCAGGGAGCTCACAAGTGGCCACACCAGTATGCAGCTAACCAGGCCTGGGGGCATAACACAAAATCCCTCTGGCTCCCAAGGAAGGAGCCTAAGGGCGCCTCGCCCTGGGGCCTACTGGCTGGTTGTCCAAAGGTGGTCTTGCCTGAGCTGCTGTAGCACCAGGCAGGCCATGGACTGTCCACAGGAGACAGCAGAAGTCAGGAGCGCTGGGCTGCCTATCATTAAGACCACCCAGATGCAGTGTTTCACAAGGGGGGACTGGCCTACCGGGCTGCCCCACGCCAGGCTCCCACAAGAGGGCCATGCAGGAAAATAGCGACGCCAGCAGATGGGAGGGTGAGATGGTGCCCGTGAAAAATCTGGACTGTCTGACTGGGAATGTCTGGCATGCCATGCCATCGGCTGGCCAGGCATCCATCCAAACCTGCAGCGCAGTCCCCTCTGTCCACCAGGGAGCTGGGCAGCCTCCCCAGGCTGTCTGTCCACAGGGAGTCCTGGCCTTCAGACTTCAAGCAGAGTGGCCTCTCTCCTAGAACCAATGGACCTGCTAAATTCCAGAGCAGTCAGTCCTGCAAGGATGAGGGTTCCCCACTGACTCCCCACCAAGCCCAGGGCAGGGCCAGGGGAGGGAGCTCCTGGAGGCAGAGGGCCAGCTTGGCAGGGGCCTGGGCCTGCTCTGCCCAGCAGCCAGTTCAGCTGGCATGGGTCCCTGCTCTGTGTGGAGGAAACCTGTGCTAAGTTACTATAGCAACTAGTTTCCCTGGTTACCTCTGGGGGCCTGGTCCTCAGAGGGAGGAGCAGAGCGGGAGGAGGCAAGTTCTCTGCTCTGAGGGTGCCCAGCGCCTTTCAGAGGCAGCGCCTCACAGAGTCAGGGGGCCATGAGAAGTGATGGGGAGGGTAGACTTGAGCCCATGGGATTCAGTACTTCACGGTCCCCAACCACAGCTGCCAGCCACCAATGGCTCCTTCAGCCACATGGTGCTGAAACCCCTCACACTTAGAGCGGTACCTGGAGAGAAGAAACAAACCACATACCCAGACCAAGCAAGACCTGAAACTCACCGTGCACTACGAGATAAGGGGAGAGGAGTCTTTTCTAAAGCCCTTTGCCCAGGTGGCAGCGAAGGCCCTCAGGTGCTAGCTGGAGGTCTTATGGCAGTTAGAGCGCAGGGCGGGGCGACACCTCAGAGCGCCTTGTCCCAGGCAGGCTGGGAGAGTAGAGAGTCGCAACAGAACAATAACAGACCCCAGGCAGCCCCCCCCCCCAGAGTCCACAGTTTCTCCTGCTTTTTCCTCTGCCTCTGCGTATTGGTGGGGTCTCTCCCCCGCTTCTCTTCCTCCTCCGCTGTCTCTCTCCCCTCTCCCTCTTGTATTCCCATTCTCTCTCTTTATCCCTCTGTCCTCCCCCATTCATTCTATTTCTTCGCCTCTCCTTCCCTAGCTTCTCTCCGCCCCTCGCTGGTGTAGTGGTTACGTGGCTGACTGTGACTCCTGTGGTTGGTGGTTTGAAACCACCAGCAACTCTGCAGGAGGAGCACAGGGCTCCCCACGCCCACACTCACAGTCTGAGAACTCACAGCACTGGCTGCTGGCGGTGAGTTTGGTTTGGTTTGGGCCCCTGACCGGCCTCAAGTGGCTCTAATTTCCTTAGCTTGGAATCCGGACAGAGCCAGGGCTTGATTCTGAGAATGGGCCATTCTGAGAAGGCCCATTCAACCATAGCCCCGCTTTGTGGGCATATTCCCTGCAGTTGAAAAGGAAAAAGTGAACTGGTCCATGACCATTGCCTTGGGCCTGCCCCTGGGTCCAGCAGCCTATATTCTGTTGGATGAAAGGAAACCTTGACTGTCACCTCCTGGTCATCTAAAGAGTAAGATTGCTCATCCCTGGAATCCAAATACTTGCACTGCACTGTCTCATTCTGCAGAATATCAGGAAGCTGCTGGGGAACCCAGTAGCATCTGGAAGACTGCTGCTTCCCTGGTTGGGGTAGGGTGGGGGGCGCTAGCTGCTGTGTGGGCTCATAATCAGAGCAGGTGCTAGGGTATCTGTCCAGTGTGTGTGGGTGGGGGGGGTCTTATCCTGTGGTCGAGCATCTCCATTAAGCTGCTCAGCAGATCTGCCCTCTCTGAGCAGGCAGCCTTGCATCACCATTCTCCACACTGACCCACCAAGTCTCCTGTTTGGGGCTCTCCTGAGGCTCAGGGGCTTCCCCAGAGCTTGGTACACCAGATGACCACACAGCCCCATGTCCTGGGACCTCAGCAAAGAGTCTTGTAGGAAAAGCCAATGTTCGGAATCTGGCTGCCGCTTTGGACCAGCCTCCTCTCCTGGGCTGGCCTTGCCCTGTTTAGTGGCTTCCCAGGGCAATATCTGAATTCAGAGTTACACAAGGTATGTTTTAACTGATTTATAGTTTTTTTTCCACATTCTTTTTGGAGAATATTCCAGGAAATGGTGGATATGAGAAATGCTTGTTGGGACACAAGGTGCTGGCGATGGATCTATGTCCTTTCTCTTTATGGAGTCATGAAAGACTTGGGGAGGATCCTGACTATGCCTGAGGAACCAAATCCTCTAGGTTCAGCAAAGCCAAAACAGTAAGAATCTGCCTGCTTCTATCTAGAACTCCAAAACCCCCTAGACGGCTCTTTCACAGATGTGCGCCAAGGACCAATCAGTTACTGTTTATAAAAAGATCCAGAGAAAGAAATCATTACTCAGCACAGCCAAATATGATTAAGGATTTGAATAACAATAGCAGGATAAAAGAAAATAAAACGGTGCATGTGTTGGCTCTGAGCATTACTGATAAAGTTCTGATCTGTCTTCTGAAAGAGCCGTACATAGCCCCAATACTACAGTGTCCATATGATAACATGCCTGCCCAAGAGACCTGCTTCCTGAGGACACTGAAGACTGACAGATTTAGGTGTCTTCTGTGATGTCTGTTTGGCAGGTAGCCACCACAGAACCCGGGTTTGTGGCTCATTCGTGAGCTGATCTCTCTACCAGAGTGACGGGCTATGGAGGGCCATCCATAAGGTCAGGCATAGCTGAATGACACATAGGAAATGTGCGCAGCTTTTCTGAAACTTAAACTCTGGAATGCTGTGATCTCCAGTGAACACACATCCATGTAGTTACCTAAGCAAACTCTTGCTTTCCTTACTTGCAGTGTAAACAGATGGACAATTCATGTTTCCTAATTGTTCTTCCCTTTGTTGAAGATGATCCTTAATATCTTATGAAATTTCAGAACCCATGTACACCAAGTCAAGGACTAAGACAAGGAAGGCATTACTCTTGAACTCATGACTGGCATCACTTTGGAAAGTTCGACATCTAAGCAGATCCTCCCTGAATACTCCTTGCCACACCTTGGGCCTCCTCAGCAAAGACCGTTTATTTTCACCCATACCCCGGGGTAGGGAGACAATTTCTTCTTCTTCTTCTTCTTCTTCTTCTTCTTCTTCTTCTTCTTCTTCTTCTTCTTCTTCTCCTCCTCCTCCTCCTCCTCCTCCTCCTCCTCTTACTGGTGAAGATGCAGAATGCTGGAGCTTGAAGTCACTTGTCAAAGTCACCCGACCTGGGAGACCTTCATTAAACTAAGTCAGTGGCTCTCTGAGAACAGATGCCTTGAGTTGATGGCAAAGCAAACGAGCCCTCAAGAAGCAAATGGACTCTGAACATCAGCCAGCATGTATGTTCAAGTCTACAAAGTGATTCTTAGTTCTGAAGCAGAAGACTGACTTGTTTCAATCATGTCACTTGAAGGACTAAGGTACAGTTGGAATATGCCATGCTTTTTTCCATCTCCCCATAAGTATATGAAGCCAGGATGATGTATGAGGAAGACAACAGAAGAGTTGATGAATTTGAATGACAGTGTTGGCAAAGAATGGTGAGTGTGTTGCAAATGAAAGTGTGTCCTTCCATGGGGAGACAGTGATATCTTCACTCTGTGACCAATGGGTAGCATCAGCAAGGTCATGAGGGACCAGAGTAGGTCCTCATCCTATCTGTATGGTGCCCTTAAATAAAAGAAGAGGCACAACAAGACAGATGGAGGGATGCTAGGGGAGGTGCTGCCCTGAGCCAGGGTCACTCCCCCTGGCATCTCCTGAGAGCTCAGTCCTCCCGCACTCTGAACTTGGACTCCCAGACTGCAAAGCTCACAACGAGTCTTCTAAGCCACACAGTGTGTGGTGCTGTGTTAAGGCAACCCAGGAAGTCCTGATGGCACATTGGGTAGGTGCTCACAACAGAGAAGTTGTAGATTCGAATCCTCCAGCTGCTGCACAAAGAGGAAAAGTGGCGGTCTGCTCTGTTGGAGGTCATAGTCGAGAAACCCTGGGGTAGGGGCAGTCCTGCTCTGCCCCCCATAGGCCCTCTGAGATGGAACACAGCAACACAGCAGCCTACAACAATAAGAAAAGAATGGAACACAGTGTAGTGTGTGCCTTTCTTGAGTGCTTGTTTACTGGGGAAAACCAAGAATTGACTCCCACCTTGACTCAAGTCTAAACATGTCTGACTTTGAAGTGCATCCATTTATGACAAATATGGAAGAACATCATCTCATAATACCCATCTTCGTTGCTGTCAAACGTACCTCATCCAATTGACAGTGACCCACCTCCAACCAAGAGAAACATTGCTCAGTTGGTGCCACTCTTAAAACTGTTGCTCTCTGTTCCAGCTCATTGTTGAAGCCACAGCATCAATTTACCTCTCTGTTTCCCACTCAACTTTATCAAGCACATGACGTTCTTCTCGAAGGACTGGTTCCTCCCGATGACACATCCAACTGACCTTAGACAAAGCCCAGCACCCTCACTTCTGCGGGGAATTGTGGCTTACTTCTTTCAAGACAAGCTCATTAGTCCTTCTGGCAACCTATGACATATTCAATGTTCTTGCCAACAGAAAGGATCAAGTGCATCAATTCTCTCCCAGCCAGATTCATCCATTGTCACGATTCTGCTGGAGTAGCAGGTGATTGGAAATGCCTTGACTGGTCTCAAGTGCCCCTCAGCCCTCAAGGTGGCATCTTTGTTTTAGATGGGTCAATGAAAAATGTAATTTGATCTTTTTGCCACCTGTCCTCTGAGATACATGGGGATCGGTCTCACATCATTGTAATGGTGGGTCAAAGAGCCCCTCAGGGCAAACTTCCTGGCCTTTTCCTGGCCACTGCCATTCACAAAGCTTGATGCTTGCCCTAATGAGTGTCCTTGATTGCTTTGTAGTCTCTAGAAGCAGTTTCCGTAACCTGCTGTGCTGACCCTCTGCCTTGATTTCAACAGGACCTTGAAGCCACTATTCTGATTCAACCCCCTTTTTGGGAAGACTTCCTAACAAGACTAGACAGGTCTCTTCATGAGAGAGCTTGCCTGCAGCCATCCCCTGGTCACAGAAGCACATGCGAACCTTCTTTGTTTGGAATAAACCCATGCCCATGTGAGCTGGAACCCCATCCCGAGTATTTGCAGAATCAGCCTCACATAGCTAGTCCACAACAAAGAATCAGAAATCCTCTGGGCAGTTGGAATAGGCATCATTGATCTGATACGAACATGTTCCTAATGGGTTATTCATTCTCTTGTGTTATTCAGAGCTCTAGTAAACTTTCTGATTCAGTTCTTTTGTCCCCAGCATCTGATAGAAAACCAGCTCAGGCATATCTGGTCTTACCTTGGACAATGAGAAGGGAGACTGAACAAGGACTCACCACACACTGACCCCAGGGCAGGCGACTTCAAGCCGCACACATCCCAGAAGCAGAGATCAAGGCTGAGTCCACTGGGAACCCTGAGTGATAAATACACTTGGTTCCAGGAGGGCTGATGACAGAACTAGCTCCAGTTGTAGGACCAGCCAGAGTGCTCCCTGAGCCTTATTTTAGAAGGAGCCTTAATGATTGAACAGTTTTCTGTTAACCAAAAAAGGTCAGCAGTTCAACTCCTCCCATGACTCCTTGGGAGAAAGAGCTGGCGATTCACTCCCCTCTAGATCATGGCCTTTGGTGACTACTATACCTTATACCATACCATAGGGTTCCTGTGAGATATCAGTCAGTACTCTGACTACCCCTGTATTTCCTTGTGCCTACTGCTCCCATCTGCTGAAATGCAATGAACAGTTGCCTGTTGGTCTCTCCAACAAGACCTTGGCTTTGGGGGGAGTGGTCAAAATGCAGGATCATACAGGTTCAATGCTCTAGTACCGAAGCACACACCCAAAACATTACCATTGGGTGGATTCAGACTCAAAGGCTCTGGGTCAATCCCACAGAGACTTTCTGCTCATGCAGAGTGATTGGGACATTGGCATCACCAACCTTGCAGTTAACACACAGTGCTACTCAACATTGGCGTCCATAGGCTTTTCAGGATGTACATGTTACAGAAGCAGAAAGGCTGTCTGTCTCTCTGTCTCTCTCCCTTCCTCAGAGTCTCTGGTAGCTTTGAGTTTCTCATTTTGTACTTGTTAGATGAATCTTCCAAAATAGTCCAGCAGCATTAAAAGGAGCAAACACTCAGCAATGGATGGAGTTGTGCCCTCTGACATCCTAACATGCACAAAGGGGGTTATCATGATGTTCTCAACCAGTGATTGTGACCTTGTTTGGAAAGAGGGAGGGGTTCTCAGTTAATTATCATGAGATCATCCTGAGGTCAACTCGCTCACTGTGGAATGTGAGTACTGTCCTTCTGTTTTCATAAAACAGAAGAAAATGCTCAGAGACCAAGCGACAGATAGAAGATGGAGCTGTAAGCTAAGAGACACCCACAGGGAGTAGATACTGGGAGACCCAAGAGAAAACATCCATTGGGAGTTTCTGAATTTGGACACAAAGTGAGAACACTCAGTTTGGGTCTATGTAAAGGACCCAACCTGTGGTCCCTCATTCCTCAGGCTAGAAGCCACCCCCATGAGGGTACCCTGTGGGAAGAAAGGAACAAAAATGCACCCGTTTCTACACAGAGGTGACTGGACTTAGAGCACCCATCCTGAGACCATCCAAAGAAGCAATTGGTCCATGTTGCTGTAGACAGATGCTGATGAAGAAAGCAAACTCAGCTATCCATGTGCTCACATACCCAAAGCAAAACCGTCAAGGATCAGCAGTTGTGTTATTTAGCTTGGAGAGATGTGACTTTCAATTACAATCTACAAGAACTTGACCTCAAACATCCATCCATGCCTTAAGGAATGAGAAGTTGCCCAAAGATCTGTGAGGGGAAAGCTATATTCAAAGTTTCGTGTTGGTGTTGCAAGGTGTGGCCATGTTTGAGTATCAAGAATGTAGTTTTCTGGAAGTGAAATTCAACAGGGAGAAAGTTGATTTTGCAAAAAGGAGCCATCTCAGGAGCAAGAACCTTGGCTGGTCACAGAGATGCCAGAGCAGTTACAAGGATGTCCTGGGTGATGTACAGTCATCTTCTCCTGCACAGGACCACAGAAAATGTTGAAAAGGTCAGAGAATTGGCTGATTCAAATACATGATTCACGGTGAGAATGATGGCTGAAGAGCTAAATTTAGATCAAGAGACAGATGCTCACATTCAGAAAGAAAGTTTCTGTGGAGAGGGTGCCAAGCACTCTGAGTGATGAACAGAAACAGCAGAGCCTGACATTGTTCTGATCTTCCCGAGGGATCTGGGTAAAATACTGCTCAGTGAGGGGAAGGGAAACCAGGATTGAAACCCGGAAGAGGCAGGGAGCAGAGATGCCAGAGTCGGACAGTCTCTGATGGCATCTGCATCCTCAGCACCACCTTCGCTTCTCTATGAACCGCACCGTGCCATCAGGATGCCTGTGTTGAGTGCTTGCTAGGGCTCAGCGTGATGCTTAGCAGAGTGGGAGTCACAGGAGGAAGAAGCTCTGGCCCTGCCCTCCAGGTGCTGGTGACACAGGGCAGGGAAGGAAGAAGAACCTGTGGTGGTGAGGTGCTCTCCAGGTGGTCCTGGCTGGTGAGAGGTGACCCACCGTCCAGCAGAACACAGAACACCATCCCCAGTCCACTGGTGGCTCACAGTCCACAGGCCTGACTTACCACCTGGGGAGGGCCACGTCACCTGGGAAACCAGTTATGGTACCCCTTGTGATCCGTAGGTTTGCTTCAGAAGGCGGTCGGTCACCAGACCTTTCTTCCTAGTCTGTCTTAGTCCGGAAGCTGTGCTAAACCCTGCCCAGCGCTGTGAACTCTGTTGCTGTGTTTGAAATACTGGCGGTATACTTTCCTTCATCAGAGCAGCACCCCAGGCCCATAGTGGCAGGCGTGAGAAGCATGATGACACGAAGCCTGGAAGCATTTAAGAACAGGACGGGGTAGACCTGTCCCTGTGAGTTTCTGAGATGGTCACCCTTTACAGTGGCGGAAAGCCTTGTCCTTTTCCCAAAAGAGTGGCTGGTAGTTTTGAACCACTGACGGTGAAGTTAGCAGCAGAAAGGGTAATCCACCAGACCACCAGGGCTCAAAATTCTAAGTGCTAGCTGTGTGGCCCACGAAGGCACTTTGGTGTGATGCCTCCAGCTCTTTCGGAGTCACTAGCACTCCATTTCTTGTGCACTGCTGCTGTGCCTGTCTCTTCAGCGTAACTCGGTCCTTGGCACACAGCAGTGGCGTGCGGGGAACATCTGTGCAAAGCAAAAGCAGGATCTGGGGGATTTCATCACCACTTGCTTTGGGAAACAAGGTATTTTCAATGATTGTTTTTTGACCTGTATTTAATAGGATAGGTTTCTGCCTGAGTTATCTAGTGCTACTACAAAAGAAGTCCCAGATACAGGGGCTCACTGTTCAGGGAGTAGCTCTGCGTCTGAGTTCACAGAATGAACTCAGGGGAAGACTTTCTGTGTAAACTCGGAAGGACAGTTCTGGTCTCCTTTTAACGTCGGCGAGCTGGAGATCTCTGGTGTCTGCATCCATCTTCTGCTGGGACAAGGAGGTTTCCAGAGCAGGAATCCAGGTCCACGGCATACGCTGGGCGTCCGGTTGCTGTTTCTTGCAGGCAGCGGTTCCTTCTCTCTCCATTTACTCCGCTCTCCTTGACTGTCTTGTGAGTTAAGAGGTGATACAGGCTAGACCGCAAGAGAATGCCCTTGCTTAAGGATATTGTGTCCCACCCTAAACCCCAAACAACTGATCCACGGGACACAGTCGATCCCCCCTGGGGGGTGACATCATATGTCTCTAGGAGCCTTGGTATCAAACTTCCAAACGGCACCGGAATGTGACGGAGAAGCAAGGGGAGCCACACGCCAGGCAGAACACGAATTGGGAGGACACAATCCAACCCACAGCAGTTACAAAAGTATAAATGGAGAATTCAAGGGGTCTCTTCTTTGCTTTAGGGCCACGCTTTCTCTGGCTGGGGACAGGTGTGTGGAAGCAGTTCAAGTTCCCATCTAGCTATTTCTCCAGGGGTTGCTCGGTGCCGCTGCCTCCACGCATCACATCCTTCTTGTGGCTGCTGTTCCTTCCATTGGATCCCCCTGCTCCCGTCGGGTATCCTCTGGCAATTGTGGATGATCGTCAGATAGGTTTTTAGTGAGCTAATATTTTATGAGACTAAGAAGAATCAGGAACATGGGGAGGCCTTTAGGAAAGTTCAAGAGATGGAACCACATTTGGCTTTTCAAACGTAACTCTGTCCCCTTTTCTCTTTGAAGCTTTTGGCAAGTTTGATATAACAATCAGGCTCATCCTTTGAGAGCTAAGCAGCCTTGGGGGCACAGTGGCTACAAGCTGGGCCGCTAGCTGCAAGGTGGGGAGTTCAAAACCACCCCTCCAAGGGAGTGAAGAGTTTCACACTCGGAAGCAGCCCTACCCTGGCCCACAGAGTCCCTGGGGGTTCGGCTTTGCCTCCATGGCAGTGGGCCAGGTTTGCTTTTGTCTTGTGGTTTGTAATGTGTCTTACACATGTGTTCCCTCCAGAAGCATGGATTGAGTTTCTATAATGTGTCCTGGCACTAAACTGACTTATCATGGTTTCATCAACAAACAGAAAATTAGAGGAGAAGGAAGCCAGAAAAGCCCCAATTTATAATCCAGCCAAGTTCAACAAACACAGGATCATATACCAGTAGTCTCAAAGGAGGACACAGCAATAGGTGAAATAAACACACATTTATCCTTATTAATTTAGACAAAACTTTCTAATTTCCTGTTTGTTTGTGACCTTAGACCATTTATAAGTGGGAATGCTTATGCATGTGTGTTTTGTAACAGGTCTGAAAATATACCTTGGAAATGAATGAGGAGATGAGCAAATTTTTCAGCCTGAAAAAAAGGGGAAACATAGCCATTCTGAGATCACCCTAGTCAGACAACAGAATTGTTAAAGATGATATCTTGCAGTCCAGGTGCAGTATAGCAATGATGAAAAGCACAGCCTTCCTCTGATTCTTTAATCCCCCTTCCCACTACCATAACCCCAAATCTAGTGGACAAATCCGGCTACACTAGAACATGCATACTACTATAGTTAAGAACTCACAGCACAGGGAATCTAGAGAGAGAAACCCCTCAGGACCAACAAGGGGAGCAGCAATACTAGGAGGGTAAGTAAGGGTTGTAGGGGCACAATGATTGGTGTATGGCCCCCATCCCACGGGGATGAATAGCAGAAAAATGGGAGAAATGAGACTGCGGTTAGTGTAAGACATGCAAAAAAATAATTTATAAATTATCAAAGGGGCATGGGAGAGTGGAAGGGGAAATGAAGAGCTGGTGCCAGGGGCTCAAATAGAAAGAAAAAGTTTTGAAAAAGATGATGCCAACATATGTGCAGATGTGTTTGGCAACATGGGTATATTTATGGATTATGATAAGAGCTGCAAGAGACCCAGATGTCTGTCTGCTTAGGAACTATGCAGAAATATGAGGAAGAAAGTCCTGGATGCATCCAAGAGGCCAGCACATGGGAGAGGGAGTAAAGCCATGACAAACAGACTCTGGGCGACAGCTTCCAGGAAGTGGCCACCGAGCCATCAGGGTGGCCTTGAGGATCAATGACTTGAGCGTGTGATCTTTGATCGGGAAAAGATAGTCTCATCCTCATCTGAGCACATGACCCTGGAGGGACAAATGGCTGAGGGAGAAGAAGAGAAGTTTGAATGTTAGGATCACAGCAAATAACAAGCTCTCTGCTCTTCTGGACAAATCATTTTGATTGCTCAGGCTGTACCATGGGTTGAAATACCAATGAACAGAGATATTAAAATATCTGCTGCATTTGCCCTAAAAAGCCTTGCCTTTGTCATGCTGCTACAATAAAATAATGCACAAGACGACGCGTGGGTGAGAGTTACACTCTCTGTCTCCTTTGACAAGGTCTGCTTCGCTCATCACTGTGGGTCCCATGTCAAGCAGGTATTTGAGCTCAGGATGGGCTTTGTTGCTTGTGTCTTCTTATTTATTTTCCTTCATTTATTTAGTTAGGCTTTTTGTTAAGGTACGTGAATAAAAGTCAACTTACATAAAAATAAAAGCAATCACCCATTAGAAATTGTTCAAAGTATCTGAAAACGCTGCATCTTAGCAGAACGATTTTTGGGAGCTATTCATCAAATACTTATTTTGCTTGAGATAGTGATGGGCTTTTTAAAAATGTCCATTAGTAATTACTTTTGGGTTGCAACGCATTTTTTGTTGTTGAACTATGAATTTTAATTTTTTTGTAATAAATTATATGAACAAAACTGCCAATAAAAGTCCCATTCTTTGGTTGTGGAAAATTATGTTTAATTAGCAATCAACATGTTGACTCAAAAAGGAAAAAAATACTTTTGTAAATGAAATATTCAATATTCTCAATGCCTGTATTTTTCTCCTAGAAAGTTTGTAGGAGTGACTCCTGGCTAACAGAGAAGGCTACAATCCTAATTAAACTGTTTAAGTCATTCATTCAAGATTGTTGTGAAACATGATAAATAGGTAGGCAAACACAGAGAATAGCAAACAGAAAATATCTGTATCTGATATTTATTTGACTTGAGGTGCACATAGTTTAAATTAGACCTACTTACTCTATTACTAGGCAAACATAATGAACACATCTTGTTGTTGGGTGACCCTAGTCAGTCCCAACACATGGAAACCAGGTGTTTCTTAGGACAAAACACTACCTGCTCCTGGGCCGCCCTTGGTGCAGTGACCTCTCTGACCCTTTACCAATGACCAACAAGTTTGGGAACCTAAGGTTGAATGCATTTCACTTAGTTCAGGAGTCTTTAGATTAAGCACTGCAGTGCGGCATATGGAGGGGGTGAGAACATCACTTCCTCTGTGGTCTTCTTTCCCCAAACCCATGGGACCAATTTAACCATGAGCCATACCAGACAAGAGATGCTGAGAGATATTCTACAACATATTTTTTGCTCTTTTTATTGAAAGATTATTTTATTGGGGACAATCCATACATCGACTGTATCAAGCACATCTGTACATATGTTGCTATCATTCATTTCTACACATTTACTTTCTATCGAGCCCTTCATATCAGCTCCTCTTTTTTCCCCTCCCATGCCCACCCTTGTGGCCCCTTGATAATTGATAAATTATCATTATTTTTATATCTTACATCAACCACTGTCTCCTTTACCCCATGGTTTCTGTTGCTCATCTCTCTGCAGGCAGGGATGTGATTATGAGTCAATCGTAATTGATTCCCCCTTCCTCTCCTCCTCTCCCCCCTACCCATTGCTATTTCCATTTCTGTCCCTTGATTCCCTATGTCATGAGCTCATATCTCTCATGTATAACTTTGTACAAGCTTCAGTCTAAGTGAGGCAGCACTGGGGTCATGATAGTGGGATGTGAAGAAGCCTCAAGGAACCAGAGGAACATTGGGAGTTTCATCCATGTTTCCTACACACTGTTTGACTCATCCTTTCCTTGTGACCCCCCCCCCCCTCTGTGAGGGGATGTTCCATTGTTGACCAAGAGACTTTGGGTCTCTGCTCCAACCCCCTCATCCTCAACAATATGTTTTATTTGTTTGTTTGTTTGTTTGTTTGTTTGGGGTCTTCTGATGTCTGTTATCTGGTCCCAATGACACCTCACAATTACACAGGCTGGTGTGCTTCTTCTATGTGGGCTTCCTGCTTCTCTGTTAAATGTCTGCTTATTTAAATTCAAGTCCCTAAGTCCCTAGACGCTATATCTTTTCATAGACAGGCACCATTCACTTTCTTCACCACATTTGCTTATGCACCCATTTTGTCTTCAGTGGTTGTGCCAGGAGGGTGGGCAACACAGAATGGCACTTTTTTTTAGAACAAAGTGTTCTTGTATGTCATCAGTACTTGCCGAGTGGTGCCTTATGAATGGCAGCATAACATTGATGAAGCCCTCAGATGAATGGTGTGGTAGTTCCATAATCTAGTTTCAATTTGAGAGGATTTTGAGTGAAGGGGTGGAGACTGACCTGTCAATGAAGATGTAACCAGTGAGGACTCTGTGTGGGATTGTCTTCTCCTGAGCATTCGGGGAACCCTGTATTCCTTCTTGCAGCAGGAGCTACTTCTCTCTCTGCTCAGTCGCTTGGAGACTTGCTACTTACAACACTCACTCCTTGAGCCACTCTCCCAACAAGGCCCATGGCCCTGGGCTGGGAGACCCCGTGTGGGCCCTGGGGACTGGGCTGGGAGACCTCGTGTGGGCCCTGGGGACTGGAGCAGCCAAGTGGAGGCTCCTGCCAGTGCTGAGATGTTTTCAATGCTACTGGATCCACAGCTTCCTGCCCACTGCTGGAGATCCTCTTGCATTTAGTGGCACTGCATATGCTTTATGAGACCGGAGAGCACTTTATAGATTGGTATTAGACATAAGGACTAATATGGTATGATGGGCTTGGACTGGACCGGGTTGGAATGCTTTCTCAATATATACTTACCCTTTATATAAGACTCTCTTATGCACATATGAATTTTTATGGATTGGTTTTTCTAGTCTACCTGGACTAACGCAAATGAGAAATATTGACCTCCTCACAACAGAGTCTATGTTAGGGGTGTGGCTGGAGTGATGCTTTCAGTCATATCCTGATGATGCACACCTTGAAAGAAGAACCATCTGCAGTGTCCACAAATACTCTGAACATGGAATATATGCAATGTGAAACTAGGGCAAGTTAAAGTTGTCAAATAGGAAGTGGAATGCTTGAAGGTGGATATTCGAGGCAATGATGAGATGAAATGGACTGGTATTGGCCATTTTAATCAGAAAATCATATAGTATACTATGCCAGGATAACAAATAGAAGAGTAATGACATGGCATTCACTAGTAAAAAGAACAGCTCAAGACCTATCTTGAAGTATAATGCTTTCAGTTATAGAATGGTAACCATGTGCCTACCAGGAAGACTGATTAATATTGCCATTATTCAATTTTATGTACTAACCACCGGCAAAGAAATGTAATTTTTTTACCAACTTCTGCAGTCTGGAATAAATGAATAGTTAAGTGAAAATTTATTCTTAAGTACTGGCCATTGGGTTGCTAAGTTAGAAATGAAGAAGAAAGATCAGTATTGGAAAATACAAGATTTCAAAGATCTAGTGGGAAGATGGAACATGAAACAATGAGAGTTTCCCACACACATTCTGAAACCCAGAGATCACATGATCTAATTTTTCAATACTAAGAACTCTTCATTGAAAATGCCCTTCTCAACAACCTAAATGACAACCACAGACATGGACATCATGAGATTGAATGTACAGGGTCTGATCGACTCTATCTGGGCAAAGCGATGATGGGGCACAGTGTCATCACGTCACCACCATGCTTCTAGGAGCCTTTGGTAATGGAGATCAAGCGCTGCTCGCATCTGCCAACGAGGACAGAACTCAATGTAAAGAAAACCCAAATCCGGAACCTCACGCTAAGTGGAAAGAAAAATGAAGTCATCAAGGATTGCATCTTGCTGGCATCCACAATGAACTCTTATGGAAGCAGCAGTCAAGAGGTGAAATGCCCCCCGGCTTTGGGGAATACTGCAGTCTAAGACCACTTCAAAGTGGTGACAAGCAAGGACGTTGAGAATTAAATGCCACGCGACCCAAATCATGACATTTTCAATCACCTCATATGCATTCAAAAGTTGGACATTCTATGAGGAAGACTGACGAATAATTCATGCCTTTGAATTATGGTGCTGGAAAAGAAAATTGAAAGTATGATAAACTGTCAAGAGAACCAAGCAATCTGTCTTGGAAAAAATATAGCCAGAATGTTCCTTCGAGGCAGAGGGAGTGAGACTTTAGCTCCCGTGCTTTGGACGTGATGCCAGGAGAGACAAGGCCCTGCAGAAGGACATCATGCTGGTAAAGTAAAAGGGCAGTGGAATGGAAGGTCCTCGGCAAGATAGATTACACAGCCACTGCCCCCAAAGGCTCAGATATCAGTCCAAATGGGAGGGGGTGCAGCCCAAGGAGGTGTTTGGTTCTGTTGTCACTAGGAGTGCAAACCCACTGGATGGCACCTCGCAACAACAAAGTACTGAACAATGCCGGGAGCTCAAGGGAAGGTGAGAGGTAAACACAGTCACTGTGCCAGAAGAGTCAACTTTCAGGACACCTATCAATGAGGGAAGAAATCCAAGCTTCACTGAAGGCATTGACAAAAAACAGGGCCCCAAAATGGTTGGAATACCAACGCAGATGCTTCAGTCAATAAAGACAAGAATGGGTATTTGCATTCAACTCTGCCTAGATAATTGGAAGACATCTACCTGGTCAATCCTATTTGCTTTCATTTTGAAGAAAGGTGATGCAAGAGAATGCAGAAATTATTTTTTAAATGCTATTAATTTTACACACAAGTAAAATTTTGCTGAAGATAACTTTTTTATATGATGGAAGTGGTGCATTGAAAAGGGGTTGCCAAAAGTTTGCATAGAATTCAGGAAAAAAATGGAATGAAAGATATCCTCACTGATGAGCTTGATCTTGGCTGACAGTCCACATGACCAGAAAGATATTCATCTGTGTGTGTGTGTTTCTAACTGTATGAAGGAGTTTGGGTTTGTGGAACATCGTAACAAATCATGGATGAACTGGAGGCAAAAGGGATTGTCATCAGGCTTTGTTGTGCTCATCTAGAAGCTGTACATTGACTGAGAGGCAGCCACTTGAACAGAACAGAAATGTGTTCCATGGTTTAAAATCAGAAAAGATCTGTGTCGGGGTTGTCAGCTTTCACCTTGCTTAGACAATGTCTATGCTGAGCCACTAATCAAGGAAGCTGGATTGTATGGAGAAAACATCATCTACATTCTGTGGTGTGCAGATGTTGACAGTGAAGAGGGCTGGAAGCATTTAGTAGTGACGAGCAAAGATGATCCCTCTCAATAGAGACTGCACCCCAACAGGAAGAGATCAAAAATCCTCACAACTGGGTCAACGAGCAATCTTGTGATAAACAGAGAAAACAAGCGTTGCAGCTGTCAAGGATCTCCGCTCGGGTCTGCAATCCGCACACATAAAAGCAGCAGCATGAAATCAGTGAGACTCATCTGCTGCAAAAGAAAGTGCTGAAAATTCAGGATGCCACTTTGAGGACCGGGTTGCACCTAACTCAAGCCAAGGAATTTCCCCTCACTTCATTTGTAAGTAAATTCTGGGCAAAGAAGGAGGGACCCTGAGCAAGAACCGATCCCTCTGAATGATGGTGTTGGCAATGTCTACTGAAGGCCCGTGGACTGCCAGGAGAAAGAATCGGTCTGTCTCAGATGAAGTCTAGTGAGGGTGTCCCTGCAACATGAGAATAGCAAGACTTCTTCTCATGTTATCAGGAGGGACCCGTCTTTGAAAAAGGACATCACACTTTGGGTAAATGGGAGGATCACAGAAAGAGAAAAACCCTCAGTGGATGGGAAGACTCCAGTGGTTGCAGCAATGAACTCAACTCTAGCAGCCCTTTGTGAAAGGTGCAGGACCATGCAGTGTTTTCTCTTCATGGCAGTAATTCATGTGCAGATATAAGATTAAATGATATAAATAAAAGCCAGAATCATGATTGGCATTCAGAAGCAGGATCAGCAAATTTCAGAGACCAGATAAGCCAACATAGGTAATCTAATGACTATTTAAAATACATTAGAAATATCTCATCTCATTCCGGGGTAATTTGTTAGACATTTGATATTTAAGTCTCTTGAAGGAAATCTAAATAAATCACTATAAAATGGGATCAACAGGAATCATCAATGATATATTCATAGAAATTCCAAATAGAAGCATGCTTTCAA
Source organism: Nesogale talazaci (assembly GCA_004026705.1). NCBI lineage: Eukaryota > Metazoa > Chordata > Mammalia > Afrosoricida > Tenrecidae > Nesogale > Nesogale talazaci. The sequence goes on along the minus strand of PVJH01017346.1, from coordinate 26,519 downwards.
ATATCTGTAAGCTCACTAGGTAGCTAAGTTTCTATTTTAATATTTATGTTGATTAGAGAGAGACTACAATGTACGCATGGATAGTCATTCTCATTATTTTAAATGATGTTAAAATTTAAACATACACAAAGCAAAAGGATGCTGTTTAGCTTTGCAAGTTAATTATTATCCCTGACTAAGAAAAAAACATTGCCGTCAGTTTTACAACAGGATTTGTCAAATATTCTGTGGTTCCAAAGGATTTGGCCTTTTTTATTAAGAAAAGGGCCACAGCCCTGAGATAGAGCCTGGGACATGGCTCCTTCTTATCTAGGGCGCCAACCTCCAGGCTCTCCCTGTGGATCCTGCTTTCTGTTGTGGCTCTTTGAGGGTGGGGAGGAGAATCCAGAGAGGCTTCTGAATGTATCTATGGGGACACCTGAGTGAGAATGACATTTTTTGCATTGAAGGCTGGTCTTCTCATATTACCCCTCTAACAGAGAAAACTTCTCTTACAGAAATACTGCATTACTGGCATTGGTGCCAAATAAATGCTCCCTTTTTGTGTCCCTGACTCCCATATTGAGTCGGCAAGTCTCTTGTGCCTGCCGGCTGTGAGTTGTTCTTCTTGGGAGCCAGAGTGTTGGTATTCTAATATATTTTAAATAGTCATTAGATTACCTATGTTGGCTTATCTGGTCTCTGAAATTTGCTGATCCCGCTTCTGAATGCCGATCATGATTCTGGCTTTTATTTATATCATTTAATCTTATATCTGCACATGAATTACTGCCATGAAGCCAGCCATAACTTGCTCTAAGCTTCATTGTGTATTTTCATCGAGAGAAAAGCGGGACTGTCTTCACAATTGGCTAGCACTGAGCTGCAAACTTCACAGTATTAGGAAAATGTCAGACATATGACACTCAGCACATTACCCAAGAAAGTCTCTTCTGAAATGGAAGGCAACTATATCTAAAAAAAAATTATTCAGTGGGTAAAAGTATGAAGGTGCTATGACCAGGTATTTTTATTGAGCAAAAAAGTATGATTCTACATGTACAGTTTAAAATCCCTACCTCACATCCTTTTAACAAGAAACCTATATCTACAGGTAAGTACATTTATTACCTATTATAATGAAGAGCTTAGTTAAATTGAGCCAAGAGTACATGTAATCATGCATAAAATTGCAGAATTAAGAGTCATTTCCATACTCCATAGTCTTTTCAGAGAAGACATATAATGTATTTGCTAAGGCTATTTTTCTCTTTAGCACAAGCAATCTTACAGAATTCTAAAAAGTGATGGTCTTCCCTCTCTGCTATTAGAGCAAGAGTCCTCATAGCACTGTGGTCATGTGCTTGGCCATTAACCCAAACACCAGTAGTTCAGACCCACCAGCCACTCTGAGAGAGATACATGTGATTCCCTGGCTGCTCTTGTGAAGATGACAGCCTTGCAAAGCACCCAGGGAAGTGCTACTTTATCTGACTGAGTCCTTCTGAGTCAGAATAGACTGGTCACAGTGGGGTATTGGTGCTATAGGAGATATTTTCTGGGAATGGGAAGTTAGAACTAAGCTTCTTGAAATCAGAACAGGTGCCATGTCAGGAAGGTATCAGCTCCTGGTTGGACTTTTCAGGACACAATCTTAGCACACTTTGGGGCCTAAGAGGTGCCTGACACAAGCCGAGTGTTTTCAATTTGTGAGATCTGAGCAATGGAGAAAGAAGCCCAGAGAAGGATTTAAGCAGTTGAATGGTGGGGCTGGGAAATAATTTTGAAAACATCATGTCTGTGGGGAGAGTGAACAAATCTGTCTTGAAAGAAGTAAAGCCTGAATGCCCCTTAGAAGGGAGAAAGCAGAGGCTTCACCTCAAAGATTTTGGATGTGTCCTCAGACTCGGGAGAAGGCACCAGGTATAGCAGAGGGTCAGGGAAGAAGAGGGAACTCGTCAATTAGGTGCTTGGTCCAGGGGCCACAGCTGTGAGCTCATACATAGCAACAGTGATGAGAAATGCCTACGGCCAAGCAGAGTTGTGTTCCCGTGTAGACAGAGTCACGACGAATCAGAAGCAACTCAACCAACAGCATCAAAAACAACAGTGGTAAGTTTGTGAAAGCATTCGCATTGGAAGATGTAGTATTTACAGAAAAGTTTAAGAACAATAGCTTTATTTTCTTTTATGCAAAGTTATTCTGTTAGTTTGAGAATAGATCAGATATCTATCTATCTATCGATCTATCTATCTATCTATCTATCTATCATCTATCTTTTTATCTATTTCCCCAGGATTCATTGGTGACTGTGTGTTTTTGTGTTGCTGGAAGGCTTGCCATGGGCACTTCACATTCCAGTGGGATCACCCCTAGTATGTATACAACTTTCAGTCAAGTTTCCTGACTGAAGCAAAGGAGGAAGAAAGTGGTCCACTTCCTTAAAAATTGGCCAGTGATCCCTTATGAACAGCATCAGAATGTCATCTTATAAAGTCCTGGAACATAAACTTCTTGGGGTGAATCTCACTGAAAATGTTCATGGAAAAGCTCTGTCTCTCTGAAGGAGACCATCTGTCAAATCTTCCAGATGCAATGAGCAGTAAAGACCAAAAACCATGGAATGATGCCGTGGAACGAACAGACATCACACACAAAGAAAGCAAAGGGTCATTGTTCTTGATCATAGGATGGTCAAAGCTAAGGAAAGACATGATGACATAAGAGACATGAACAGAAGTCTTTTTTTTTTTTTTTTTAGGCATCACTGCCCTCAGGTGGTGGGAGTAGGAGGCCCAGCCTTTGCTCCTGGGAGCCGGAATCGAACCTCCATCCCAGCGGGTTGCAGTCCCGTGCACAACCACTACGCCACCGGGGCTCAGCAAACAGAAGTCTTAAAGGGTAAATCGAGAAGAAAAAGCAACGTATTGCAATTAAATGTACAAAGGCCTGGAGTTAGAAAACCAAAAGAGAACATGCTTGGCATTTTTCAAACTGAAAGAACTAAGGGAAAATATAAGCCTCAAGTTGCAGCATTAAAGGACTATTAGAGCACAAAATTGAACACAGCAAGTGTCAAAAAAAAGAAGATGGACAGAAACTGTAAAACAGGAAGAAAAAGGGGAATAAATGAAATTTATGGAAAGTAAACAACATCTTGCTTAAAAGTCACTGAGGAACAGGAGATTTTTACATGAAAGACATTATTTTTAGTATTTAATGAAAATGATTACAAACCTTGGGGAACTCAACTAAAGTAGTATCAGAGAATTCCTAGCAATATACCCACAAATCAGGAAAGAAGGTTCAAAATCACAGTGTAACCTTCAAACTTTAACCATTAGGAAAGGAATAGCAAAAGAAGCCTACAGCTAGCTATCAGAAGATGATCAATCATAAATGCCAGAGAAGCACTAAAGAGAATTTAAAACAGAAAAACAGTTGAAAGACTCAAGAAGACCAGAATTTGGTTCTTTGAAAGGACCAATAGCAATTACACATCATTAGCCAAACTGGCAACATGCAAATAAGAAAAGGGAAGGATGACTTCACAACATCAACAGTTGAGATAAAGGAATCATAACCGGACATTATGAAAAGCTGCACAAATGAGAAAGCCTAGAGCACATATGCTTTTGAATCACACTACCTGCCTAAATTTACACAAATCTGGATGCATTATTTGAACAGACTCTTAACCAAAGAGGAAATCAAAAAGGCCATTAAAAATCTCTCACCAGCAACATACAAAACCTCAGACCAGATAGCTTCCTGGATAAGGTTTCAAAGCGTTCACACAAATCCTAGTTAAACCTTTCTGAAACAGCAGAGGAAGAAGGCTGCAATTCATTTCATTAAGTCAGCACGATTTGGATACCAACACCAAGCAAAACAAAAGCTCAACCTCACTGTCTTTGGGCCCATTCAGACTCATGGTGGCCCCAGAGCAGAGACCTGTGGGAGAGCTGTGTGATGTGAAGAGAAAGGTGGGTCCCCGTGGGGTTCCTGATGCTCTCAGCTTTGCAGGAACAGAAAGTGCCACCTTTCTTCTGCGCAGTCTGGGGCTTTGGAACTGTTGACCTTATGATTAGCAGCCCCACGGCACCTCCGGAATTCCTAAAACCAGACAGAGACTCACTGAAAAAGGAAACTAAGGATTGCCATATGTCATAACTCTCAATGAAAATATTCTCCACAAAATTTTACTCAACACACTTGCACAGTGTATTAACAACAGCACATCATTATCAACGGAGACTTACCTTAGTGGGGCAAGGATGGTTCAATATCAGAAAAGCTGTCACATTCCTTTCACGCAAATAAAACACAATTAGAAATCACATGATCATCAGTGTAGAAAAATCACAATTGTTAAGACATAACAGCCTTTCCTAATAAAAATTCTCAACAAAATAAGAATAGAAAGGAAATTCCTCAACATGATGAAGGATACATAAAATCAAGAGCAGTTGTGTAAACAGCACAAGAACATACTGTGTGATGCAAAATCGGGGAAGGTGGGCAGCAGGGTGGCAGCCTCTCTCCACACTTGTTCCAGCTGCATGCGGAGCAAACCATCAGAGAATCTGGATGACAGGAAGGAAAACGTGGCACCAGGATGGGAGGGAGGGTTATGGACAACCTCTGATGTGCAGACGGCACCACCTTGTTTGTTGAAAGTGAGGAAGAATTGATGCACCTGCTGGTGAAGACCAAGGATTTCAGCCTTCAGTATGGATTACAATTCAATTTAAAGAAAATCAAAATCCTCACAACTGGGCCAATAGGTCATATTGTGATAAACATAGGAAAGGTTGAAGCTGTCAAAGATTTGGTCTTGCTTAGCTCCACAATCAATGCTCGTGGAAGTAGCAGTCAAGAAGTCAAAAGGCAAATTGCACTAGGCAAGCCCATTTCACAAGCTCTCTGGAGTAGTCAAAGTCCGGAATGTTCATTTGAGAACAAAGATACAAATGACCAAAGCCATGGTATTTGCTGTTGCCCTATATGCGTGGGAAAGTTGAACACTGCATAGAGGAGTCCAATGGGAAATTAATACAATTGAACTGTGGTACTAGAGAAGGAAATTAAGAATGTCATGAACTGCTCAAGTGACAAACTCATCTGTCTTGACCCTGGACACAGCAGAAGGAAATGCTCTCAGGACTCGCATCACCCTCACAGCTGATCTTAGACTTGACTCCATGAAGCAGTGACCGTTTCAATCCACCTTTGGCTGCACCTGTTTCTCTGTGCCCTGGCCTTTGAAAGACCAAAGGGGAAGACATCCGTATGAAAGAGGTTAAACATTTCATGAAAAAATTCCATTTTATTTTAACTCCATTTTCCAACCAACTCTCATCTTTGTGTTCATGCCAAAGAAAGTTGCTTGAACAGAATGCAGACATTATGGAATAACATGAGTGTGACATGCAAGTCAAATTTGGATAAAGAAGATTTCGTGCACACACCAGCCTCCCACAGAGGATCGCCCGGATTTGGAGCTGGATTCAGAATAGACACAGACAAAAGGTATTCTTGCTGAGGTCAGATGAATCTTGGTTGAAAGTGGGGGATATAAAAAAGATGGCTACCTGCTTGATTTTGACTGTGCAAAGGCAATCTACCATGTGGAGAATCATGCAATACAATAATGGATATTATAAATAAGGAGGGTTTCAGAACATGCCATGGTGCTCATGTGGAAGCTGTACATAGATATGTGAGTAGAAGGGTGAGTACTAAGGGTTTAAGGTGAGAAAAGGTGTACGTCGAGGTCACATTCTTTCACTATGCTTACTCAGTCTGAATATTGAGGCAGTGATCTGAGAAGATGGACTGTATGAAAATTAAATAGGCATCAGGCTTAGATAAAGGTTTATTAACGAGTTGTGATTTTCAAATGACACAACCTTCCTTCCTGATTGTCAAGAAAACTTGAAACACTTATTGATGAGGGTTGAAAATTACATCCTTTAGTATGGATCACACCCCAACTTAAAGAAAACAAAGAAGCTCACCGTTGGACCAATAAGCAATACCATGATAAATGGAGCAAAAACAGAAGTTGTCTAGGATTTTATTTTACTTGGATGTGCACAGCAGTGCCCATGGACAAAGCACGTAGCAGTCAAAAAAATCAAATGATGCGCCACATGGGGCAAATATGTGACAAAAGACCTTTAAATTGATAAAAATCAGTGATGTTATTTTAAGAACTAAGTTGCACCTGACTTCGTCTTGGCTATTTTCACTTGCTTCAGACACAATGTAGACACTTGACACTGACCTAAGGGAGGACAGGAAGAACCAATGTCTTTGAAGTATGGCGCTGGACAAGAATATTGAATAAACCATGAACTAGGACACAGTCTCTCAGAAAACTTCTTCGATATGAGGACAGAAAGACTTTGTCACAAGTTCCCAGTAGGGGTACTTGCTGCTGTTTGGGATTCAGTGGTTCAGTGCCTCTGGGTCAGTTCTGACTCCCAGTGACTCTGTGCACAGCACAACCAAAACACGGACCCTGAACTCCTGTCCCTGGAGATCCACCAAGCTGCAAACAGACCCCAGATATCTGCAGTGGTACAGGATACCCAGGTGACTCCAATCATCCGTGAGGTTTGGGACCATTTTGAAATGTCAACATCATCCCCTAACAGATTGGGAGCTGTGATGTGTGAGACAACTGTTCAGTGCCAATCAAGAACCTTGAGTCCTTGTTCACTTGACTCTGTGTTTTTGCTAGCAGCAGCTTTATCCAGCAGTCACCCATTTTACAGGGGAGGAAACTGAGACCCAGATGACTTAGTTGCCTCTGGCCAAACCAGAAAGGCAAATCTTGTCTTGGAAACATGAGCTTCAGTAAAAGCAGGAAACAAAGAGGTGGGTAAGTTCTCATGAAGGACCCTCCCATGGGAGGTAGCCATGATGTGATGATTTTCACAGAGAAAAAGGAGGGACTTGGTATCTTAATCTCTATTAACAAGCATACTACAGAGGAACCTCTACCCAACTCTCTGCTTGCCATTAGGGGGTCTCTTCTTGAATTCCCATGGCCATTCTGGAAAACCTTGGCACTTGTAAGAGACTTAGAGGCCTTGGAAGCCAGTAATCCTCTGGAGTGTTTTTTGTTTTTCTTGGAGAAGGATGCAGGGACAGGGGCAGATGTTAATTTGCATGGCTTCCACAAATTTGCAATGGCCATAACTAGTTAAGCATAATTTTATTGGTAAAGGGAGTGCTTTTGTGCACTGGATGCATTTTATGGGTTATTTTTCTCTTTACAATAAGACAAAAATCAATGAATGCTGCTTGAGTTTTATGAACTCTCATAAAGGCGAGGGTGCATGTGTGCACAAATATTTATACATTCAGTTTGCATGTGTTATACTTGTGGGGTAGCTGCATAATGGGGAAGAATAAGTCACATTCTCCTTGTATCCATCTCTGAGGACTTGTTGCTTACAGGCACCATGACAGTAATTCCACAGTGTCCCGAAAACCCATAGACTGGGGCTGATGTATGTCCTGGAGGGTGCCGTAGACAGAAACCAAGCCTCAGAATGGCCCAGCAACCTTCCCAAGGTCACACAGAGTTCCCATGGCGTTACTGCAGCCACAGCAACAGTCTTTTCAGAACCCACCTTACATATTTAGAAAGAAGCTGAGCACTGACTTACCAAGGCCAGGTATCACCAGGCTAATCTGGGAGGACCCAGCTGTTTCACACATGTATATGGCTTACAAGTTCAAAGTCGTGTTTTCCTTCTGTTGTGTCCCCACTGCATGAGATAAGGAGCTTTGGTGGTACAGTGGTTAGGTGCTTGGCTGGGGACTTAAACTTCTTTGGATTGGAGTCACCATCTGCTTTATCAGAGAAAGGTGAATGATCTTCTACAAAGATGAAACCCTGTGAGGCAGGCTCACTCTGTCCTCGAGGGTCTCTGAGGATCAGCACTAAATCAACAGCAAAGGACATCGCTTTGAGTCTGGCTTGGCGGCCCTCAGTGTGGATTATACCTCAATATGAAGAAAACCAAAGTCCTCACAGCTAGACCAATGGAAATAGGGAGAAAAGGTTGCAATTGTCGAGGGTTTTTTCCCTTGCTTGGGTCCACAGTGCCTGTGGAACAAGTAGAAAAGAAACAAAATGACAAATGACATTGGACAGGCATGGTTAAAAATCATAGTGGACATTGTGGAAAGGAGAGGAAGGTGTCATTTTACAGTGTACACCCAGTAGAGACAGCTCGGCCAGTGGATCGTGGTCAACACTGGCAGTGAAGATCAAAGGTGTTGAAGATCAAAGATGTCACTTTGAGGGCAGTAGTGTCTCTGATCACAAGCATGGCATTTTTAATCGCTTCATATGATCGTGAAAGCAAGACAGGGAATACAGGAACCTGGACAAAAATTGATGCCCTGGACTTCTGGTGTGGGGACCGAGTATTGTATATACCACGACCTGTCAAAATAACCACCAAATCTGTCTTGAGGAGAATCCAGCCAGAGCTCACTGTAGATGTGTAGAAGTGTAGATGTAATGTGTTCCATGCTGGGCTGCTAACCACAAGGCCAGCGATTCAAAACCACCAGCCAGTCCACAGGAGCAAGATGCTGCGCTCTATTCCTCTGAACCCCTCCGGGAGAGTCGGACTCTGCCCTGTCGGGTCACTCACTGGCTGTGAGTTTATGAGTTGGAGTCAACTGGATGAGTTAGAGAGATGAACAGTTGACCGTGAAGTTGCACATACCTTCAAAAATAATGCAATCATCTTGCAGATTAAAATAAAAAGCTAGCACTGTGGTTCCTGTACATACTTCTGATTGAGACAGACGAATGGGAACAAAATGGCCTCTTCAATAGAGGAGCCCTGTGGTGCTGCAGCTAGGCATTCCGCGCCATTACAGACGTAACTGGTTTGAGCCCACAAGAGACTGACTGAAAACCACATGAGGCCGTCTTCCCTGTGAAGATCCCAGTCTCAGAGAGTCTGAGGGGCAATTCTACTCTGTGCGAGTTGAAGTGCACTCAGCAGCAGCGATTCCATTTTGCTTTTCAGACTTACAGAAAAGCAGCAGAAGAAGGCCACCCTCAAGGCTACAAACACCACCAGCAGTCTCCTGAGGTCAGCACCTTACATGTGTGGTCCAGCTCTCACCGTCAGCGAGCTTATGTGGACCCACCATCCTTACCTGAAGCTCACGCTTCATTCAGATTTCCCATTTGTCTCCTAAAGTTCTGTTTATGGCCCAGCTGCCCATGTGATGTTCAAAGGCTATGCTCCTTTTGGCAGCGATAGTTTCTCAGACTTGCCTTCTTTTTCATGACCTTGGTGGCATAGTGGTTATGTGTTGGGCTACTAACTGACAGGCCAGAAGTTCAAAACCACCAGCCAGTCCCATGGAGAAAGCGAGAGTTTTCACTCTCATCAAGAGTGACAGTCTGGAAACACTCCTGGCAGGCAGCCCCACCCTGTTCCTTAAGGTCACAGTGTGTCAGAGTTGACTCTGGCACTGAATTTGGTTTGGTTTTGGCAGTTCCCAGGGGAGCCCCAAGAGAAAAAACCCTCGCTTCCAATTTGATTCAGACTCACAAGGCCCTCGAGGGAGTGAGAATAGAACTGTGCCCACAGGTTTCCTTGGGTGGAATCTGCACTTGATTGACCGTCCTTTCCTCCGCAGTCACTCTGTGGTCCTCTGCAGGGACTCCCATCCCATCTCCAGCCACTCGGCTGACAGTCCAGCATGTTAACGATCGGCACGACCCAAGAATATCCCTCTGCTTTGTTTTGCTTGATGCTTTCTCCTGGTAGGGTTGGCTCACTGATTTGGGCAGGAAGAACAGAGAGGTGAAGTTCCAGTCTCCTCCGACCACTCAAAGATCACCTTACAGCAGCCTGACTTGTCACTGCCAGCATTGGCCATGATCAACTGTCTGACCCATATCTACCAGAAGCTTCTTTTCCTCTCCTTTCCACATTGTCCTCTTTAGAACGGAGTCCCTGTGTTGGGCTGGGCTGACTAGAGAAACAAATTCATTGGCACTCATATATTTATAAGAAACAGCTCTTCATCAAAGAGTAATTGTATATTAAGAAAACGCCCAGTCTAGTCCAGATCAAGTTCCTAAGTCCAATATTAGCTATATGTCTGATACTAGTCCATAAATTTTTCTTCAGACTCAAATAGCTACTCATAATGATGTCAAAGGCAGGAAGATCACAGTTCAGTCAGTGAAAAGTCTTGTGGATCCTTTGCAGGTGGAAGCATCTCAGCACTAGTGTGGGTCTTCACGTGGCTTCTCCAGCTTCCCATGTGTGGCTCCTCACCAGGAAGGTAAAGAAGGGGAGGGCACTATAACAGAGCTCAGCAAGTCTCTGCATGATTTGTCAACAGGAAAAGGAAGATAGAGAGAAAGAGGAAGTTCCCAGAATTCTCATGAAAAGGCCATGCCAACATAGAAGCATCATCAGACTGTGACCTGATTGACAGGCGAGACTCCACCCCTTCATTCTTAATATCCTTAAGCTGACATGAAATTATGTAACTACCACAGCCCCCATGACAACCCAGACTTAAAGCCTGGGAGTGATGTTTTGCTTTCTGGAGGAGAATATAGAGTGTGACACACATGTATCTTTAATATTCCTACTTTGAGACCAAAAGCACCATGATGCACTTGGATATGAGTCTCAGTTCTCCAGGTCTGCTATGACAGAAGCACATAAGGGGATGGTTTTCTTTAAATTTTATTGGGGGCTCTTACAGCTACTACAACATTCAGTACATCATTTGTATCAAGCACATTTGCACACGTTTCCACATACATTTCCCAACATTTTCCACTTGAACCCTTGGTACAAGCTCCTCTTTAAAAAAAACTCCCCTTTCCCCTCCCCCCCTTTTTTTAATGAATCATTTTATTGGGGGGCCCATACAAATACAAATTCAGAACAGCAGCTCTGGGAAAAGGCTTTCTCTTTGTCCATTCTGGGAGCAATCCTCATCTCCTCTCAACTGTCCTGATTCAGGTGTGGGGAGAGTCTAAATAAATAGCATATGGGATGTCTTTAAAATGTGTAATAGCACACGACAATTCACCTCAAGTGGTGCAAGTCAGTTATAGAAAGGGATGTATATGTCTTCCTGGATTCCTTCCAGCCACGAATGTCCCCAGGGTGACGGTGTCTGACAGTAAAAATCCCCATTCTCAATGGCTGAGTTGTAGCTCCATCCACCATTGAGTACTGCCCTGTGTGAGGCCTGTGCACCAGAAGACATGTGAGGAAACAAAGACCAAAGTTGTGTCCTCATTTCTCTCTGCATATTTTGCATTCATGGGACTGCGTAGACCATCTTTAAGAACAAGCACACAGATAAGGGCTCTACTGGAAGACCCCAGGGTAGACTCACTAAGGCATTGAAGTGATTCTGGCGTAGCCATCTGAATTCTCACGGAGCACCTCAGGTGGACGTCCTCGCTCCACCTGTTGTGGGTTTAGCTAACAGTTGCTTTTCCTCCAACAGGGATACCTGAGGCTACCTCCTGATGGCACACTGGCATCTATGTGGACAGTTTGTTTAGGCTCGATGAAGTGTGCCCACATCAGAAGTTTGTGGAAAGCAGTGGGGGGGGGGGGGCAGGAAAAAAGAAGGGATGGTAATTGAGAAGGAAGAGTGCTGTTACAAATAATGTCATGAAGCAAAATGTGTACACACCATTGAGTAGAAAATGGATTTGCTCTGTAAACTTTCACCCAAATCACAATGGAAAAACTAAAGTATCATTAAAAGGTTTGCTACCCCTAAAAGAAAGATAATAGCTCAATCTTCTTGTTTTTATTTCTGCTTTGTTTTCTTTGAATCAACTCTAAACTCTGTCCCTGTGGAACATCCTTGTGCTGTGCAAGTGATCCAGTAGGTTATCTTTGAAATCCTAAGAGGCCAAGTGGATTGACCTCGCTCCTTCTTCATGAAGCCGAGGACAAATGGATCAATTGCCCCTCTGCATAATTATTGTTCGCATGTTGATTCTGCTTGACTGAGATTAGCCCCCTGAAAGGTCTGTCTTTGAGGATGCTAATACTGTGCACACAGACATCCATGCCAGAGCGGAAAACAGTGTCTGCAGAGAAACCATAACCCATTCAATGAAAAGTGATGAAGACTTTTGCCTGGGGACCCAGTAATAAGGAAAACAAACAAACAAACAGAACAACTCTGAAATGCCCATGTCACCACACACAACTATAAGTAGGGAAGAACTTCCATCACCTTCAGCTGCCTCTGTCACAGTAGACCCAGGGCACTGGGTCTTTGGTCTGTGTCTCTGGAGCAAGAAGAGTGAATAATACACAGCCAGCATGCTTTGTCTCACAGTCTTCCACCTGTCTCAAGTGTCCTCCAATCAACAGGATGTCTTTTAAGTCAGGACTGTGTGCTTCTTCAATGCATCTTACTCTTGTGTGCTCATATTCAAAAAGTCCTGTTGGTGGTGGAAGATGCTTGGCCAGAGACCCTAGGTTCTGACAGGTCATGCCAGAGCGGAAAGCAATGTATGCAGAGTAACCATAACCCGTTCGATGAAAAGTGATGAAGACCTTTGTCCTGGGACCCAGTAGTCTAGCCAGGGGAGGAAGTGGTGTGGGGGCAGCAGAACAAGTGACTCTACAAGAAAGATGAGTGATAGAGAGAGACGGGCACTCCCCGCTCTGGTGAATATCCATCTTACCCAGGCTCACACACACACACACACACACACACACACACACACATCGAAGACATGAATAAAGTTGAGTACAGACACCACTGTAGTTTGCTTGCTAATAGAGATTAAGATCCAAGTCCCTCCTTTTCTCTGTGAAAATCATCATATCATGGGAGTGTCCTTCATGAGAACTTATCCACCTCTTTTCTTCCTACTTTAACTGAAGCTGGTGTTTCCAAGACAAGATTTGTCTTCCTGGTTTGGCCAGAGGCAATGAACTCATCTGAGCCTCAGTTTCCTCTCCTGTAAAATGGGTGACCGCTGCTAGCAAAATACAGATTTGTGTGTGCAAGGATTGGATGACTGTGAGCAATTGTCTCACTCATCACAGCTCCCAGTCTGCTCAGGGATGATGTTGACATTTCACAAATGATCTCCTAATGCCTGGGGTCCGAAACATAACTGATCATTGGAATCACCTGGGGATCTTGTACCACTGCAGGTCCCTGGGGGCTATTTGCAATGTGATGAATCTCCAGGGAGAGGAGCTTGGGGATCTGGGTTTTGGGTGTGTTGTACACAGGGTCACCGAACAGCAAGTACCAAATGGCAAGTTCTTCCCCAGGGGCTTGTCTGTCTTGTTGGCAGTACGGATGGTCCAACAATCTTGTCAATTGACAGAAAGCACACCATGTGAAAGGAAGCTGCTTCATCTTTGCAATACTGAAATCTCATGCATACAGCCCACACTTTTACAAATTATTAGCCGACTTTGGGAAATTGCTTGTCATCTCTTAACCTCACCTATATAATGGGAATGATAATCTGCAACTCAGATTTTTTTTCTTGGTACGTATAAGGAAAATACAGAGCCTAAGAATCTCTCAAAAGCCTATTACCAGAACATTTTCACAAGTCTAATATATCTACTTGTTTCTCTGTAAATGCACGCACAGAGGGGAATTCAAAATATTTATGGGTATTCTTCATAACCTTTAATTCTCTTACCCATGAACTTGTTGAAGTCTCTGTCTTTCTCATGATATATTCTATTATATCATGGCATATCATATTACATTGAATTATATTACTTCATATCACATCAATGCATTTAAAAATATACATGTATTGGGCATTACCCATCTATCCCCAATTTAGCAGTATATTATGAATATATCATCCATACAAAATCACACTAATTTCCAAGCTAACTACTCATAGAGGTGAAATAACTATGCAAAATCATAATCAAATGTATATTTAACTATATTACAAATGGTATTCTAGTAAAGGTAGTTCCCATTTACAAGTCCATCAGAAGAAATAGAGATAGTGATGTGATTACATCATCACTATAGCCATAGCAGGGTATCTTCAAACTATGGCCCGTGGGCCACGTGTGGCCCACAGAGGACCTTTATCCAGCCCATTAGGTGTTTTTGCTGACACTGCTGTCCTGCTCAGCAGTCTACTCTTCCTGGATCTACAGTGAATTTGTTGGTTTTTCAGTGAATGGTTGTTTTTAAAACTCTAGTCTGGCCTTTCAGTGGTCTGACGGACATTGAATGGGCCCTCTTTTTAAAAAGTTTGAGGACCCCTGCTAGAATATCCATATGTAACTTCCTGTACATTGTGAATTACCTGAAGCCCATTTACATTCCTTTTGGGTGGTTGGCTATTTGGGTTATTTTCATCCCTTCATTCATTCCTCTCTGTTGTCATTTCATGATGCACTAAAAATTTTCTTTTGGTATCACTGATGACATTGAGACTTTTTCTGCTCCATCCCCACTCTTGTCACGGCTCTCCGTGACTTTAGTGCCTACGTGGATGGACCTCCGCATGTCTGGGCCACTCAGCTCTTTTATTCTCTGACCTCCAGTGGCCCTTGACTCCCCTGGCCCTCAGCCACAAGCTCCATCAGTCATACTCCTGAACTTCCATCACCAATCATTGCTCCATCTCATCTATAAGTCATTCAAGACCCCACTCGCCAACCACTGCTCCAGCCCTCCAATTCACTATATCAATGGCAACTCTGGTATTGCTTTGACAGCAGGAAGGCACCTCACCAACTGTCGGCCAGCCTGCCCCACTGCGGGGGGGTGGGGGGGAGGTTGCTGCGATGCTGGAAGCTCTGGCAGCATGTTTCAAAATTCAACAGAGACAACCATGGTGGACAAAGGCAAGCCAAGATGAAAGGTCCAGTGATCTACTTCCAGATATTAGCCAATGAGATCCTTGTGAAGCATAACTGGGCATGGCCCGGTTTAGTGCTAGAAGATGAGCTTCCAAGTCAGAAAAAGCTCAAGACACAGAGAGGCTGCCACAATGGACTGCAACCTGCTCTAGCCTCCAGGCTCAGGCAATACTCCTTCAGCCGGACACGGGGAACCCACCCCTCAGAGATGACTCGGTGGCAAGCACACACTGGGGCTTCACATAGATATGCAATTGGGCTGAGTGTGTGTGTGTCTTGTTGTGTGTATGTGTGTGTGTTGTGGGGTCTCAAAAGGTGATGGTAAATGGCACCTGATGACATCCACTGAGAGAATCAGAAAATGGAAATCTGGATCATGTTTTGTGCACTGAGTATAGAAAAGTCTACTTCTGAAGGCATGGGCATAGGGAAAGAGGGACGGTCAGTGCACAGTCATGAGGTGCTGCTGAGTGCTTTCTGATGCCTAGCAAACTTACTTCCCCCAGTGCCGGGACCTCTACCCCCTGCCCAACTGTTTACATGTGGGGCCGAGGGCCGGCCTGCCTTTACATACTGAACTATCCAGAAATTAGTCAATCAAAGAAAAACAACCATCCAAAGGGTACATGTTTCTTTGGTAAAGTGACCAGATTTTAAGCAAGACACCATTGACTGGGAAGGTGGGGGGGGGGTTGTTCTTGATTAAAAATTTGGTCTATATGAGGCAACAAAAATGTCCATAGAATGCAAAAATAGCATTGTAATATATTTATTTTAATTTTAAAATGCCGCGGGACGCAGGACAAATGTTAAAAAGCAGGACATCTGGTCACCTTATTTGGGTGGGTTAATTTTCTATGGGTTTTACATCTCCTATATATTCTTTTCATTTCATTCTATCTGCTCTCATGAAGACTGGTTGCCCACACTCTCCGAGCAGAGTTGGAAAGGCCTTGATGGCAGGGGGAAGGCATTCTGTTCTGGGTTGGAAACCAAGCTTGCTGATGACCACGGGTAAAGGAGGAAGAGGTTTTGCTCAGAGGACATTAAGTTTATGTTAATGGTGGTGGAATAATGTATTAGTCCAGGTAGACTAGAGGAACAAATTTCATAGACACACATAGATATAAGGAAAAGGCTTATATACAAGAGGAACAGGACATTGAGCCCAGTCCAGTTCAAATTCATAAGTCCAATATTAACCCATATGCCCGAAATCAGTCTATAAAGTCTCCTTCCGACTCACGAAGTCACAGGTTGGTGGGTGCAGAATCCCAGCACTAGCAAGGATCTCCACATGGCTCCTCCTTTCCAGGGTTCAGGGTCCATCAACAGCAGAAGCAACTCGTCGCTGGCAGAGGTCTCCATGTAGCTGCCCCAGCTTCAGAGGTCTGGCTCCATCAGGGCAAAGCTGTGTGGTCTCTCTGCTGGCTCCTCCAGCCTCTCAGGCGCTGCCATCTTGTCTTGTCTGTGATTAATCGTCTCTCAGACTAACTCCGAACAACTGGGGAAGATAGCTTCTCTTCTTCACAAGGGAAATATTTCTCAGGAGAATTTTCTGAGGAGAAATTTTCTGAGGAAAAATTTCTCAGGAGAAAGTCATGCCCACATAGAGGCCTTATTGGCTACTCAATGGCTATCTCCAGATTAACAGGCTAGACTCCACCCCAACATTTCAAACATAAAATTAACATAAGCACATGACTGCCACAAATAATTTGG
Source organism: Nesogale talazaci (assembly GCA_004026705.1). NCBI lineage: Eukaryota > Metazoa > Chordata > Mammalia > Afrosoricida > Tenrecidae > Nesogale > Nesogale talazaci. Next base: position 9,905 of record PVJH01017346.1, on the reverse strand, counting down.
AAAAGGTTATCAATAATGATTGCAGAACACAAAGAGTTTAATCAATGTCCCTGACTTTTACATGTAGAGGTTCTGGAACTGGAGAATGTTTGCTTGTGTATATTTTTGCCATAATTAAAATATAATGACATGTCTGACCAGAGCACGCCAGAACAAATGAAGGGGAGAGGAGAGAGAGTGGAGCACATCCTGGGATAAGGGATCGAGAAGAGACCCAAAATCAGCTACCAGCTGGGTGTGAGAGCCTGAGAAGGAATGATCAAAAGTAGTGTAACAGAGAGAAATTACTGAAAGCCAAATGAAGACTGAGCATGATTGTGGGACAAGAGGAAAATAAAAAGGAATAGAGGAAAGAACGGGGAGGCAAAGGGCATTTATAGAGGTCCAAATATAGGCATGTACATAGGTAAATATATTTACATATGATGATGGGGAAATAGATCTATGTGCATATACTTATAGGGTTGGTATTAAGGCAGCAGATGGCCTTGGAACGCCACTCAAGTGCATCCTCAATGCAAGAACACTTGGTTCTATTAAATTCCATGATGCTCACCTTCCTGACACCATCACTAAAGACAAATGTGTGCATAAGCAAATGTGGTGAAGTAAGCTGATGGTGCCTGACTATCAAAAGATATAGTGTCTTTTATATCAAAAGATATAAAGACTTGAAGGTATACAAGCAGCCATCTAGCTTAGAAACAACAAAGCCCACATGGAAGAAGCACACCAGCCTGTGTGAAGATGAGGTGTTGAAGGGATCAGGTATCAGGTATCAAAGAACTAAAAATTATTTCATTATAAATTAGGGGAACTGCAGATTGAGGATGCAAAATCCATCTGCATGTGAAGTGACATCTCCTTACAGAAGGGTTGCTGGCTCCTCCCTCCCCCAGTATCATGATCCCAATTCTACCTTACAAATCCAACTAGGCCAGAGCATGTACACTGGTATAGACTGGAACCAGAAACATGAGGAATCCTGGACAGATGATCCCTTTAGGACCAGTGGTGAGAGTGGCAATACTGTGAGGGTGGAGGGAAGGTGGAATAGAAAGGGGGAACCAATTATAAGGATCTACATATAACAGGGGTACAGACAACAGACACGTGGGTGGAGGGAGACATCAGACAGTGTATGATATGGTGAAATATTAATTTATAAATGATCAAGAGTTAATGAGGGAGAGGTAGTGGGGAGAAAGGGAAATATGAGGAGCTAATACCAAGGACTTAAGTGGAAAGAAAATGTTTTGAGAATGATGATGACAACAAATGTGGTTTGTATTCAATGGCTATTTGTATGGATTGTGATAAGAGTTGTATGAGCCCCTAATAAAATGATTTAAAAAATAGTTACATGAATAAGAATGAGTTCAGGGAAGAAGAGAATGTTCTAAAACTTATTGTGGTGATGGTTCCACAACACTTCTTCATTGATTGAATTATACCATCAAGTGTCAATAAAGCTGTTATAAACTAGAAGAACAGAATGCAATTTTGCATTATTTTGTAAAGACAGATCAAAGAAAACACCAAATTAGTATAAAAAGACATTCCTTTCATAATCTTCAAAACTGGATTTCTTCTGGAGATGCCATGTAAAATGTTCTCAGTGCTCTCACTTTGGTCTACCTGCAAGCCAACGTGCAACAGAAGAAACACATGTAGCATTTGCCTACCATGCACTCAAGCCCTACTCAAGGGGACCAGAGAAGAGCCACCCACTGCTGACTGCCTCTTAGTGGCTTGTCAAGCTCAGGCCACATGTTTATGCTCCTCTTGGGCAGGGATCCCGTGGTGAGAGAGAAGGACATCTCTCAGCACCGTGGTATCCAGTATGGGTGTCGGTACACAGACAAAGCAATGAGCCCCAGGTCTCACTGTGAGGCCTGTCATCCTGCCTGTCCACTCACATCTCAGCTTCTAGAGACTTGCACTTTACTCTGAAGCAACCATTACCGTGACGTTGACCTTTGCTTATATGCCAGGCTGTTTCCATCGCAGGATTCTCCTTTCCTTACAAAGAGTTCCTCTATGTCTGAAGTCTTTATGAGCCACAGACCAGAAAGACGGTGAAGGAGACAACAACAAGGATCAAAAGTTGTGGACGACACTTCCCAGGTGGACAAGGTGGCACCATTGGATCATTAATGGGCCTTCTTATGCAGAAGACTCAGAGCTTCATACGACCCAGGCAGGTTGTTCAGAGGTAGTATTCTCTTCTTTCCCCCAGGAAATCCAGGCTCAAATCCTAGCCAGTGAACCTTTTGTGCAGAACTCCTTGCCAACCCTGCAGGCTGGCATGTTGCTATGCTGGTGGACTGGCTCCAGTGGAGCGTCCAGGCAAGCCTGACTAGGGAGAAAGGCCTGGTGACTTATTTTCTTAAGTCAGCCAACTTTAGAATTGAAAACCTTGAGAACCCCCATTATGGAAGCGCTGAACCATCAGGATAAAGCAGGGCCCACGAGCATTCCATTCTGCTGTGGACAAGGCACCCCTACCTGTGGCTGGGCTGGACTTGACAAGGGTTATTAAGAAACAGCAGCAGCAACAACAACACCACTCCCACTGAGTCCGTGCTGACTCACAGCACCCCTCGTGGGTTTCAGAGATAGTGACTGCTTCTGGGAGTTGCAAGACCAGGCTTCCCCCTAGGAACGGGTGGTGGCTTCAAACTGCTGACCTTGCACATTGCAGGCTAATGCTTGACCACGATGCCACTGGGATTCTGAACAGCAGCAGAAATAAATTACCAATTCACCTGTTTCAAATATATAAAATTTGAGAATTGTACATACCTCAGGAAGCTTCTTTCCTGGGATTTGAACCACAACTGAAAGATGAGATTGTTGGCACTGAGATCTGAGAGATGTCCATGGCAGGGCAACACAAATCAAACCCGACTCACTGTCCTGGAGTGGCGTTCATCTGACTCACAGAGGCCCTGCAGAACAAGGTAGAACCAGCATTGTGGGTCTCAGAGACTCGAACTCACTCATCTTTCACCAGTCGAGTGACCAATGGGTTTGACTGCTAATTTGGTTAGCAAACCAACAAGTCATCCACTGGACCACCTGGGCTCCTGCGTCAGAAAGAGACCAATAAAGAGTATGATGAAAGGAATGATAATTCTAGAACGTTTCATGTGATTATGCATTACTTCTCAATCAGTGGTTCTCAGTCTTTGGGGGCCAACTCTTTCACAGGGGTCACCCGATTCATAGCAGTAGCAAACTCACAATTATGAAGGAGCAACAAAAATAATTTGATGGTTGGGAGGTCACCACAACACAAGGAACTGTATTTAAGGGTCGCGGCATTAGGAAGGTTGCAACCCACTGTTCGAGATGGATCGAAGGGCAGTCAGACAAGTGGAAGAGGGAAGATTTCATGGTTGAAAATCAGGAAAGATGTGCCTCACGTTTGTGTACTCAGTCTGTATGCTGAGCAAATCATCAGAGCATCTGAATTATATGAGGAAGAATGCAGCAGCAGTATGGGAGGAAGGTTTATTAAACATATGTGATATGCTGAAAATAACAACCTTGCTTGCTGAAAACAAAGATTTGAAGCACTCAAAAATGATGACTAAGGAGCTTAGACCATCTATAAACCCAAGCCTTTGGTCCACTTAAATATGCACCAAACTTAAAATGTACAAATGTAGCTACGTGCCCTGTCCATGGCTGGACAGCAAGGGTCTGCGTCATGTGTAGCCATCATGAGTATTCGTTTCTAAAACTTTTAACTCAGCTCATAACCCAGTGTTCACACATCAGTCATTCATCGCCCCCCCCACCACAACTGTCCTCCCGTTCATCTCTAATGCATTTCCTAAGTCCCTGAATTCCCCTACCCTATATAGTTCCTCAAAGGTAATCCGATAATAATGATGTTTTCGTAGATATCATTTCACTCAGCACCCTGTTTTAAGGTTGGTCCATTTCTATCTATGGCAGTATAATAGTCCATTTGGTGAACCCAGAGCATTGTGTGCATTAATTCATCTACTAAGAGATATTTCCCACTTTTTACCAATTCTGAATACTACTAATAATGAATATCTAGGTACAGCATCTTGGTTTTGATATTTACTTACGAATTCTTCTTAGAATATTGGTTATAAAACCAATTTTAGGTTCCCTATGATTAAAGTTGACTTCATCCTTATCAGTCCCTCACCGGACAGTCCTTACAGCACCACCATCCAGAAATGTGTCCGACTTCTAGCATTCTTTGAACACAATGAAGGCCAGTCACCTGTATCAGACATTTGTTTTGTACCTGTGTCATGCAATCCCAGTAAAGTTACCAGTCCCATTGCTCACTATTGAATACAGGTAATATTTACCATCTACCATAATCAATCGGCTCATCTTTAACTTGTACCTAATTTTCAAGGTCAGTTTGGTATTTTACTTCCTGATACTTATCCAACTCTTTCCAACTGGGAACAATGGCTTCCTACTTCTTTGTAGCCTGTGTCAGTCTACAACTCTCTTAAGCAGCCTTTGACTTGGTTCTGTTACTCTTACTGGTGTTCTAATCTCCTGAAGATCAGAAGGACAAGGTGCTCATTGGTGGAACACAGAGCACCTTGCACAGCATACCTCTGCTGCAAATACAGCCATGAACGTGGTGGAACCGTTAGGAGGCAAAGTGAGGAAAGTGTTTGGACATAAGCAAGCACCTTGAAGGATTAAGTCCTTGGGCCTGGAGGCTCAGGAACAGGTCTACAAGACACCCAACTGAATTAGCATAACATGGTCCCTGAAGACAATGTCCTTCACCTTCTTTTGGTGATAACTGACTGAGTCTTTAAAAGCTTACAAGAAATATCTGAGGTGCAAATAGTGATCTGTCTTTTTGCAGAGAAAGAAGAGGGTGAAGAAAATCAAAGACAGGTGGAAACAGTTTGCCTATTGAACTCATGCTGTGTTTAGGGGCCATGGAGTCCGTTCAGACTCCTAGGAACCCTATATGCAGAATACTGCCTCGTCCTGCAGTGTCCTCACCATGCTTCTTAGCCCTAAGCCCTTTGTTGCAGTCACTATGGAGGATCATGCTCTTTTCAGCTGCCTCTCTAATTTACCAAGCGTGAAGTCCTTCTCTAAGGATTGCTCTCTCTTGATATCAGCAAAATACGTGAGACAAGGTTCACCAGTCTTGCTTCTAAGGAACATTCTAGCTATATTTCTTCCCAGGTAGATTGTTTATTCTTTTGGCCATCCATGGCAGGTTTAATATTCTTCCCTTGCACCACAATTCAATGTCCAACTTGCACATGCACGTCAAGCAATTGAAAAGATCAGGGCTTGGGCCAGGCATACCTTCATCCTCAAATGAACATGCTTGCTGTTCAACACTCAAAAGGGGTCTTGTGTAGCAGATGTACCTAATGCAGCCCATCTTTGGTTTTCTTGACTGCTGATTCCATAACCACTGATTGTGGACCCAAGCAAGACAGTGTCATTGCTTTCTCCATTGATCATGTTACCTATTGGTCTTGTTTTGAAGGGTTTGCTTTTCTTTATATGGAGATATAATCCATACTGAAGGCAACAGTCCTTAATTTTCATCAGCAAGTGTTTCAGATCCTCTTCATTTTCAGCACGCAAGGTTGTGCTTGCTATGTGCATATCACAGATTGTTAATAAAACGTCCTCCCATCCTGATGCTGCATTCTTCTTCATGTAATCCAGATTATCTGACTATTTGCTCAGAATACAGCTTGAATGCATATTTACACCTTGATGCGTACCCGATGCACACCTTTCCTGATTTTAAACCTTGAAGTCTTCCTTCGTTCCACTTGTCCAAATGCCAGTTGATCCAAGTACAGGTTTTGCGTAATCACAATACAATACTCTGGAATTGCCATTCTTCTCAGAGCAATCCATAGTTATTTTTATGGTCTGCACAATCGAATTCCTGTGCATAGGCTATACACAAGGAAATAGCTTTCTGCTACCCTTGGCTTTGAGCCAAGATCCCTGTGACCTCAGTAATGATAGATCTTATTCCACATCCTTTTCTGAATTCAGCCTAAATTTCTGGAAGTTCCCTGTCAACGTACTGCTACAATCATTGTGGCAGGCTCTTCAGCTAAATTTTACTTGTGTGCTATATTCATATTATTCTATAACTTGCACATTCTATTGGATGGCCTTTCTTTGGAACAGATACCAATAAGGGTCTCTTCCAGTTAGGCAGTTGAAGAGGTTGCTGTCTTCTAAATTTCTTGGCAGAGTGCTTCTGGTGTTTGATTAGTTTGTTGAAACATTTCAAATGATTTTTTATCATTCCTGGAGCATTGGTTTGGGCTAATGATTTCAGTGCAACTTGAACTTCTTCCTTAAGTACCATTGACTCTACCCGAAATGGTGGAATGTCTACTAGTTCTTTTGGATATCGTGATCCTGCATATATTTACCACCTCATTTTACGTTTTTCTCATAGAGTTAATACCATACCACAAGGCTTTGGGTCTTCTATTGAGTAGTTTTATTGTTGTTTTTAAGATAAGATATACTGAATGTGTTCTTCCTGTTTGGTTCTCTAAGTCACTGACTATTTTGTTATAATATTTTAGCTTGTCTTCTTGAGCTGCCCTTTAAACTTGCTGTTCAGCTCTGTCTCCTCATATTTTTTCAATTTGCTACTCTATAATTAAGAGTAAGTTTCAGAGTATCTTTTTACTTCCACTTTGATTTTTACTTGCTTTCTTGTCTTTTTAATGGCCCTTTGCTTTCTTCTTCATGTATGATGCTCTTGATTCTGTTGCTAGTGTTCAATTTGTCAAATCTCTTCTTGGGATGATCTGAAAATTCATGTGGAATATAGTCAAGGTCAAGAGCATATTTTGTCTCTCATGGACTTGCTTTCATTTTCCTCAACTTCAACCTGAATTCACATATGAGCAATGGATCATCTGTTCCACAGTCTGCCCCTGGCCAGGTTTTAACTATTAATATTAAACTTCTCTATGCTCTCTTCCCACAGATGTAGCCAATTGGATTTATGTGTATTCCATCTGGATAAGTTCACATGAAAAGCCACGTTTTTTGATGTTGAGAAAAACGTTTTTTGTGATGAAGGAGTGAATGATCTTGCAAAGTTCTCCCTTGCACTCTCCAGCTTAATTTCTGTCACTAAGACCATACTTCCAATTACTGTTTCTTCCTCTGTGTTGTCACCTTTTCCATTCCAATTGCCAATAATCATCAATTCATTTTGATTGCATGTGTGATCAATTTTGGATGGAAACATTGGTAAAACTTTTCAATTCACTAGCTTCTGTGATTGGTGCAAAGTGAATAATCATTTAATTGTTTGGATTTCCTTGAAGACAGATAGAAAAAGTCCTATCACGGACAGCATGACACTTCATGATAGATCTCGAAATGTCCTTTTTGACAATAAATGCAATGTCATTGCTCTTGAATTTATCATTCCTCTCCTGGTAAAACACATGATCTTTTTTTAATCCAAAATGACAAGCACCAGTCTGTTTTGGCTTAGTTGCACCTGGGATATGGATGCTTGGGTGTCCAATTCATTTTTTATGGCACCTGTTTTTCCTGGATTCCTACATTGTGTATTCCAAGTTCACATTATTCATATACGGCACAGCCCTTTCTTCTCATACTGAACCATGTCCCATCAACAAATGAAACATGCAGGGCACTGGTAGCTCCCTGGGTCAGTGGCAGAGTCACAGTAAGCAAGATGGTGGAGGGCAGATAGGGAGGGGTTCATGGTTCTCCAGATGAGAAGGGCACACCTCCATGAAAGCTGACAAGGCTGCAACTTAAATGACAGCTTAGATTCCACATCTACATTTTGGGGGAGGCATCACTATCCTCTGGTGGTGGGAATAGGAGACCCTTTGCTCATGTGGAGCTGTTGCTGGAATTGAACCTCCATCCCAGTGGGCTGCAGTCCCTCGCACAACCACTATGCCACCTGGGCTCAGCCCTTCTACATTTTTATACATCTACAAGTTCACATAAAATAATCTAGCCATTGTGACTTGCTGGTATTTGAAACTATTGATGTCATGATTTCTATGATCACAGCAACCCAGAAGTCACCACAGTATGAGCTTCTGACAGAGAAGTCAGTGAGCTAATGGACACCAACAGTATCAGTTCCATGACCCTGGGAACCAATTGCTCTGAAAATGAGTGTATTATAAGGTCTTGGCTAGAGTGGGAGAAAAATATGGAAGCAAAGTAAACTCATTAAAATAGGCTTACTCATTTGAGAGAGACCAGTGAAACTTCCAATTTACCCTTTGGGTCTAAGAAACAAATTCCCCCTCCATGGCCCATTTTCCAGCCAGCTGAACAGTATATATGTATATGTATGTATATATGTATATACACTCACACATAAATACATACATATCTCAACATCACGAAGGCAGTAGGCATGTAATAGAAATATTAGTCAGAAATATTAGTCAGATCAAAGGGCCATATTTATTCAAAGAGATAGTTCAGAGGACTTGCAAAAGAAGGAGAACTGCAAACAGAAAGCCCAGGCGGGAGGTGGGAGCGTGATATGAATGGCAAGAATTGCGCTCAATGAGAGGAAGCAAAAAGTGCTTGGAAAATGATGACCTCTTCTACAAACTTGCACTTAAGTCACAATAAAAAGTTACTGGAAATAGTATAATAAAAAGAAGCCACAGGAAGATCTTACATTTCATAAATTAATTATCAAGGGAACATGGGGAAGGGAGGGGGAATATGACAAGCTGATACCAAGGGTTCACCTAGAAAGGAAACATTTTGAAAAAGTTGATGACACCGTATGTGCAGGTGTGTTTGACAAAATGTATGGATGTATGGATAGTGATAAGAACTGTATGAGCCCCAAATAAAATAAAAGCTAAACAAAAACCTTACTCTTAGTAAGTTTCTAATATATATTTAATAAGCAATTTCAGAAATTAAGTCCATGTTTATTTCGGTGAACTATTAGGAAGATATGAATTTTCCACGTAACTGTGAGATGATCTGTAAAACTAGAATAGCAATCATTCACTGATTAGAAATGCATTGTTTAGCTTGATAACTATGTAATGAGGCTGTTAGGAGCATGGCCTCTGAATAATTCTTTAGTAAGCAGACACATTTAGTCAAGCTATTTACTGTCCCACACTTTTCTCATCCTTAAGTGTAGATAATATTCACTCCAACCTCTTGGTGAGGTGGTCAAGGATCCATAAATGGTAGAGTTCTTAGAACACAAGACTGTCTCAGTTAGCATTAGCTGTTGATGTGATTAAAATCCCAATCTAGGGTGGCAGAAAGGCGAGATAGATACTTTGCAATTTTGAATAGAACAGAATTTAGAAAGGAAAAAAAGGAAACCCAGAAAAAAACATGTCAAGTAGAAAGCATAAAATACAACGATAGAAATAAGTCACATATCACCTAACAATAAGTGCAAGCAGATCAGATTCACCCACTGAACGATCACGATCTTCAGTTATACAATACACTGGACATGAAGAAAACACAAATCCACACAACATGCCCCATGGTCAACAGCATGATGAATGGAGGAGGAGAGTTTGAAGTAGACAGGGATTTCACTCTGCTTGGATCAGCTACCAACCCACCTGCAAGCTGCCTGCAGTCAAGAGGCCAAAGAACACACTGCATCGGGCAGAGAGTGGCAGACCTATTTTAAATGCTAAAGAGCAAAGACATTGCTGAGAAGTTATATGCTCCTGAAGAGAGTCTGCATGGCTTCATCACTTCACCTGCTTATGAAGAGGGACAATGGATAAGGAAGAAGATGCATTTGAGTAGTGGTGCTGGCAAAAATAGGAACCATGTTATATTACAGGTTGCCAGATGAATGAACAAACCTGCATTGGACGAAA